>JABASH010001008.1:0-30384 GCA_019776445.1 Tomocerus maximus
GTATGCTGTGTGGACTGTGTCCGGTGTAACCCCAATGCAATGCGCAAGTCCAATTCCCTATTATTGTGAAGCGGGAACTTATAAATAATTACTATGCTTAGTTGTAAATAACATTTTACTCTACATTTTCATTTAACATTTCGTCAGTCAGGATTTTTTGAAGTCATAGATACAGAATTTTAAATAATTAATCCCAATAAGGCTACCTATAATAATACTATTTATTTGAGGACTCCTTACTACCAGCAGTCCAGCACACGTACCTACTGACGTTTTAATTCTGATTGTCATGATGTCAGTTTAGTTAGGTGTATACCGCTGTATACCCAGATAGCCGGTGGGACGTCTTTTTCACGAATGAAACTGAAGAATGGAATTTGAACGAATTGAATGTGAACGATTGTGAATCACACTTAACACACGGATTTCTATTTCAGTAGCCATACCAGTTTTTAAATTAGAATTTTGTCGCTATAGTAGGTTGGGTGCATATAGTTATTATGGGGCCATGAAATGTATTTATGTTGATGTGTACATCCTGGCTGTTATATTTCTTGGCAGATTTTACGCTACAACAGTTTTTCAAATGATTTGTAGTCGGAAACATATTTTCGGTTGCTTATCTATTTTCAGAATAGCTCATTGTCACATTTGAATTTTAAATGACAACCTGCATAAAACCTGACTTTCCATGTTCCACGAAAATAATTTTCCATATATATTGCATGTCTTTTCTTGGTACATCAAATGCAGCTGAGTTTATTTGATCAGCCGTCATATTGAAGATGTGAGTCGTTAGTTAACAATCTGTTTTCAATTTCACATTTATTGTGCATACTTAGTATTAGTTTGCCACTTTACCTGTAGAATATAAAACCATAAATGCTCAGTTGGATATGAAGTCAATTTTTATGCCTCCAACTTTTACGACATAATTTGATGGTATAGGTATCTGCACATAAATATTCAAGAATTTAGAATTGCAACGTAAATGCAGAAAAAGAACTGATTGCTACCAGTGACATGAGACTTTGTTGTATGTGCCCTACTGTTATCGAGGCAGGTTCCATTTTATTATCCTTACTTCTAGACAAAATTCAGCTGTTTTAAAGGATAGAATTTCCATGGTAAATCAATGTATGGCAATAAGTAAATATTTGATTTTCAGCAATTCTAAAACATTTTATTGGCAATTTTTAACAACCGATACAACCACAGTAAAAGTCAAATTGTATTAAATATATAGGAATTTTGTAGTGAGATGAGAGATACGTTGCATAGTAAAATCATTTCACAGTAAAAAGAAGAACTAAAGATTAACTTCTAAGGACATCAATCCTAATTGAGAGTCATCCGCATACTTTATCTATCGTCGTCGTTTCTTGCACGCTTTTCAAACTAAAATGATACAGAATAAGTTGGAGTCGCAAATGAAGTTTGTGTATGGTAACTTGAAATTACTCCAATAAGCATCAGCAAAATAATTTATTTATTTTGAGGTGTTGAGGAGGATATTTTGTGAGGGATGATATCGTTTGTAATTTATTTACTTCACCTGCTTCAATTTTTAGCAGAATTGGCGATTATTGAATGGTCAGAATGGCACGTCTATTCATCGGAGATGCAGATAGGTTCGTCTAAAAGAAAGCAAAATATAAGAAATGTGAACAAAATCCTAAAATTAGACAAACTACAATTGGTTGGATGAGCACTACCATTGCTTTTTATATTGTCATCTATACGATGATTATTTATTATTATCTTCTCACCCCTCCACCTTTCTAACGTTATTACTTTCTCTGACTTTTATTTAGCGAATTTAGGTACTCTGGATAGGTAAGTAATAGTCATATTACTTACCTCTAACTATGTGGATCAGCATAGTCCATTGCTACTGTTGTCTATTTTATTGTATAAATACTTTGCTTTTCTAAATCTGCAATACAGATAGTTAAGTAGTAGTGTGACCTGAGTGGACATTGGTCACGCTACCAGCATCAAGTTTCGTCCCTGATTGGTTAAAGATGACATGTTTTAAATCTTGGCCCAAAGGTTATTCTGAGGTAATTGTTTAAAAAAGATGTTTTTAAATTTTATACGCAGCCGAGGGACTTGTGTACATTATATTACTTTTGTTACTGTAAAATTTTAGATGGTCCTCAATATACTGTAATAAATCTTTCTCGGGTGGTAGATTATTTTCTATTCTCCTGCTCAAGAATCCATGCATTGCTTATGAGAAAATTATTCTTATTGCTGATACAGGTCACATACTGTTCAGTAAATGAAGACGGTATCTTGGATGGGTACAATATTTATATTATATGTACACTTTTGTATGAATTATGTATGTATTATATATCTATATTTTGTATGAAAAGCCACGACAGCGAATACTAAAGTACAATATTGCTAATATTTCCTTTTACGCTTCATGCAAGTAGCTTGAGCTAAAAATAGTTCATTTGGAGATTGTCTTGGACTTTCCATTCTATTCAATAATATATTCAACGGATAGTTTGGAATTATTTGGATTCCGTTTTGCTTGTGATACCCAGTAACAATGCAATCAGAGCTCTGCGTCTTTTAGGAAACAAAGCTAATTTTTGTATTCCTTCAGTACTTGTCGATCCTATAGACATAAGTCAAGATATTTCTAATTTTATTCTTACCACTTTCCTCCCATCCTACGGTTTCATTATGCTTGTCGTTATTCTCCTTCAGCCAGTCGTACAATGGTTTAAAATATTCCATTAGAGGCGAAGCATCCATATAACGTTGGCCTGTGATTTGTTCCATAGCATCGATCCAGGGGCGAGATGCTCCTAACTTCAGCATAGCACTATCAACAAAACATAATTATAGTGGTAGGTATATATTTCGAAGAATACTCACTGTCGCTATTTTGTGTAAGTGTCAGGTTTCGCCATTAAATAGAACTCCGAGACACGAGTCAACTTTCTTCATCACTTGCAATTCGAATATCATTCTGACAGATGCATAAGCGGTTATAATTTCAGTTTACACTATATCACATGCACAGCGGTACCGTGCGGACAGAGTACGGCAGTTCATGCTACTTTACATTATGTCAGAACACATACTACATGGAAAAATTAAAACTTTCGACAAAAGTAATTTTTGCCCATTTTTACACTTGATTAAGCTTATGTAGAGATTTGTTATAGTTATATTGGTGAAGGTATAAATTTCTCCTCTGCATGTTTCAGCATACTAAAATCATAAAATATGTTTCAGCATACAGTATAATATACCCTTAATTACTTTAAGGTTTGCAACAATAGTAAAAGCAGTACTTAATTTGCTAAGCAAAATTTATTATATATTATAGTATTATGCAGTATTACTCCGTTTACTTCCATAAAATTAATCAAGAGAGGCAAACTAGTACTTCGCCTAACTTAATTTGCATTATAAGTAACTGTCGATTTAGCATAGGTCTAGGTGTAAGAACCAGTCAAGTGGGTGCAAACGTCACTGTTCAGCAATGTAATCAAAACCCAAAGTAATCAATCAACCACCCAAAATAATTTCGTTCGTAATGTACACCTAAAGAAACTTGTGACGCAATGACAATCATGGTTAGCGTTAAGAATTTTCAATCGCGGAATTAAGATGAGACATTGGGTTGGGTGGGATGAAATCTGAGAATGAACTTTTAATATTTTTCTTTTAAGTTCAAGACTTTTGAAAAGATTTCGAACTCCTTCGACTTAAAACGATGTTATATTGCCATGCTTTAGTTTCCGCTTTGCTGAACTGATATTTGCTATTTTGCTTTGATGAAATTGATTTGCGGTTTGACACATTGTTAGAAATACTATACACTTCCAATAAACGTTTCAATGGCTTTAAAATAACAATTTTCTGGCTTTACTTTGTAATTGTAATTCAGAGCATTTACTATAGTCACTCATCACGCCAGTTTCCCCATTTTGGCTACATTGCAAATTGAGCATATTTTTTGCTGCAACCCTCCTGCTGGTATTGGGCTAAGTAGCTATTAATGCCTTACAGTAGCTAAATTCCTACATTAATATTTATTAAACTGCTAATTACAATCAATTGTTAGTAAGGGAAGGATTGCTCACTATTTGCATTATTATTTATGATTTACTGTGCGCTTCACATTATGCCACTTTGCTTTCATTATCGGAGTCTCTTATGAATGCAGAAATAGAAAGAAATAATGCACTAGGTAACTCATTCTACCAAAGAAATAGAAAAGCTTAAAATACATCATATACAGTACTAAAATCAAAATCTACATAAAGCATGTAGACCTAATTGGGTGAAAATGCAAATCATGTAAAAATAATGCCGTTGTGTATTTGTAGTAGGTAAATGTGTCAGTGTCATCCATCACTGATACAAGAAGCGTTAAGCCATGTATATTCTCACTTGGCCCCAGAAGTGCCAACTCTTACTCGCTTATTATAATGCAGTAGACAGGCTATAATGATATGATGATAACGCCTACACAACGGAAGAAATGTCTTCTATAGGAAGTTGGTAGGCATGAGTAATAGTCACATAATAATGCGAAGTGAGAAAAATGTGCAAAAGGAAAAGAAGAAAAGAATTAAAAATGAACAAAGACGAGTTTGGTAATCTTGTTACTGATGTACGTCTTGAGACTGCTACACTTTTATGCTAATGTGTGCTTTGGTGTATAAAAAGATATCTTTGAAATTCTGCTTCAGAACTCCACCTACGCAATATATATGAAATAATATAAATTGTTGGATATAGTCCAGTGATAGTCATAGTAGTAATGCTTAAAAGCGCTTCAGAATTGTATTTACATTGACAAAGCCTTGCATACATCTATAAAGACATTGAAAGTGGAATTGGGTTGCAGAATGCAGAAGTGCTAGGTAAGCACATAATATAAGACGGACAGGTATATATAATGTGCATCTGTACCCACATAATGTTTTAACCCAATTTGAAGTGGGTTGTAAGGGAAAAATCATTAGTAAACATTCTAGTGTTCTAAATAAATAATGCTGTGTAATTATAGAGACAAGTGAAGAAACTGAGCCAACTTAATGAGTTTTCCCAACTGATAATTCAAAATGAGAAATGACACATGGTGTGCTGTGCTTTATCATTCTCCTTTTCCTAAGGCTCATCCCTTTATTCTGCATTACCTATTTTCACATTTCACGTCATAACTTAAAGAGTCCCAACTCAACAGCCCACTGTACTATTCTTAGCCATTTTCCCTTCAGCATTTGCCTCTACACAAAACAAAATATTAAATTTTCACAACAATGCTATAGAGATCCCTTGTCCTGTTTTCCCTTGAATACCGAATTCTCCATTGTCATCTTTCTCTTTTGCTTTCCCCTCTTATTCCCGCTAACTGCAATGTTGGATGGAATAGTTATCTTTTCTAATAACTCCGAAAGCGTCATTAGGACTTTATGTTTAATTTACTCCATAGAAACCTTTCATGTAAGCTTTCCCTTGATTTTAAAAAGTGATTTATGTAAATATGTAGTAAGTAACTGCTCCTACTGACGACTGACACAAATAACAGACACAATAAATACCGAAAGCAGAAGTAAGACTCTCTGTTAACCGGATATTATACGCACCAGGACAATGCCTAAATTCCTATTCCGCACACATTGTTTGTCTTCCAGCATACAAAATTCAAGACAAACAGCAAGAATTATTATATGTAAAATATTTCTGAAATGAGATAGAACACATTGACATGTCTACTGTCTTTGTATATAAGTTTGTATGTATGTATAAATAAATACTTAGTATTATTATTTTCAATGGCACATCAATAATGCCTGAAGTATGTATAATTTTTACTGTTGTTAGTGATTGATAAGATATGTTTGCTTCATTACGAATGCTTAACATTCGTCCTAGTAAAGGTGGCATATTTAATGGAGCAAATGTTTCTTATTTCTTTTCTAGTACAAATATATCTTTAACAAAACTTGCAAGTTTCTAATCAAAAAAATGGTTTTACTTATTGTTGCTAATTATAATCCCTGATGACAAACTGGAAAATGAACAGGTTATTCCGGTTTGAACCGAAATGAGAAACGGGTTTCTGCAAATCCTGAATGCTCTCTGCAAACGAACTCGCAGAAATAGATTTCTGTAGTAGAATAGTCGATACAAAAGAATCCACTTCCTTTCGCATTGGCAAGAACATAAAATTAGTTACCGCATTGAACAAGAGCTAGGGAAGATTGTACCTTAACTTATTTCCGGCAGCAGCACTACGGTAAATGTCGCATTTGTGCAGAGGTTTGGCGTCAGCGTTTTGTGGATCATATTCCCCAGCAGCAATGCACAAAGCTTTGTGGAATTGGTACTGAATTATGTGACTGACAAAATACCTATGAAATCAAGAAATTTTCAGTTGATACATTAAAAAGTTATGCTAAGTAATTCAAATATATTTTATAATGATTGATAGTGTACATAATATTGTATATCATAGGTACAGAAAATTTTTGTGGTTTCTTTAATTATTTTCCTTTATTGCAAATATGTACCATAATTTACCTAATATAAGGAGTATTAGACGGCACATGATATTTTGCTCCGGCATCGAAATCGGTAGACTTTCGTGTTTTGGGAGGACGTACACCTTGAAGATCTGACCTGAAAAAGAAACATCACCAGAGAAAATTAGTGAATCGGAAAATATATGATTGTTGTCGGCGTAAACAGATGGTCAATAAAAGGCCTCCCACATCCATCCTACATATTAATTAACTTTTCACTTCTGAGAAACAACAAGCGTGAATTGATCATTCTATTAGATCTTAGTCATAAGATACCAAGTCAAATACCTTTGACATTTCTGTCTAAAATATTTTGTGGGAAGGAACCTTTGACATTTATTTGTTTGGATGCCGTTATTTTCAGGTAGATACCTCTCAAAATTTTATTCATAATAAAGTGTTTTACCTTAGCTTCCACCAATGGCAATTGTACTCGCTCTTATTAATCTTTCCTTGGAATACATCCCATCTCCACTGGTCAATTACCAAAGCTGAAGGAATAAAAGCCACCTATAGAAATAAAGACAAAAATGAAATGCAATAACATGAGCAATAAAGGTAAGCTTTTTGCATCTTTAATAACATTAATCTATCCAGCTTCAGGAGGTTTGTGAGTAAAAAGATCCGTCATTCATGATGGATACATTGAGGAACAGACAGTTTATAGGATTAGCATACACGCCAGGCCAACATGGGGAAAGAATTTCTTTTATATTGATTGCTAACGAGTAATTCGAAAGAACAACACCGTTTCTTGAAAATTGCGTTAAGCAGTAAACGTTTTACAGAATTTCTTAGAATCAATGTATATTATAGAGGAAATTTTACGTCTTCATATGTTATATCCGTGAGTCTATAGTGGAATATGCATATTTTTTGTTTTGTACTAACAGAGAAAATGGAGCAGGAGATGTTTTGTTCGGACTGGAAAAAGTAGGATACTTATGTAACTGCGGGAAGGAAGTCAAACGGAAGGCAATTTCTGGAAAATATTAAGAAGCCAAAGACGGGAAAGCAGAGATAATTGAGATAGGTACCTACGTAGTAGGCCAAATCTCCGTTTAGGGTGGAATCGTTCTAGACAAACTAATTTAAATATATAATATGCGCAGCTAACACGGAATAGTACTTAAGACATACGGTTCTATCAGGATATTTCTCTAATAATCTCTGGCTTATGTGCGTCCCGACAATTTCTTTACTTTCGAGGCAGGAAAGGCTTTACCAAAAAGCTTCCGAAGAATTAAAATATTGTTTATACAGTTGGTTCATGCATTCCTGCTGTTGCATAAATTCCTTTAATGTCCTAAGTAGATTATTTACGGGAAAATACACTTATTTTTTCTTTAAACTACAGCGGAATAATATCAAGATGTTGTTTCTGCCAGGAAAAGCACGTATTAGTTAACTGGAGAGAATAATGAAGGAAGAAAAACCGAACCTTATCCAAAGCCTGGGAATACAGGTAGTTGATGTTGGAAGCCTTATCATCGTCATATGCTTCCAAAAGGCCCACTTCCTTCAAATGTTTAGGAGTTGACACGGACAATGCCAGCAAGTCGCCCACAGCCTCATGGAAACCTGACGCCCACAATAAATCAAGCAGAATTTAGAAAACTTTTAGGTTATTTCACTTTGCACTTCGTAGGATTCGTCATTATGGTAAGTTTTGTGAGTTGATCATTGGGAAGCAAGACTCACGGCAAACCAGGACAGTGTGGCATTTCACACATTTTTATTTTACTTTCCCGTCTATATGGAAAAATATTTCATATCTCAAAATTCTTTTGTATTACTGTATTTGTTATTGGAAAATGCTAACCAAATTAATGGGTTTGAAATTTTTATGGTCGCTCGTTTCACTGTTGACATTTAAATATAACACCTATATCTTAGATAGCCATTCAAATATTGTACAAAAATAGGATACATATATTGTGGTTTTGTAAATATTAAAACTATTGCCGTCTAGAAACATTTTATCATGGATAATAATAGCCGCTCAAGAAATTTCCTCCAGTATCTCGTCCTACAGATTTCAAATACATTACTACCAAATTATTCTAAAGCATAAAGGTTCACAAGGCCCTAACTTAAAATTTCATTGACATGGTATGTTTGAATGACAATCTTTCAAAGTTACATACACTTATCAACTTTTAATTCAAAGTATACTCGAGAAACCACTTCCGTGTACAAACCGAAAGTATTACGTTTCATTTAAAAACGCTGTAGCAATCTATTATACAGATATGCATGCACTATGCATATTTTGTGTATTTTGCGAAATAAAGTAACGTCGTATCGGCCTTTATATAAAGATATACCTATATTTATTTAAGTTATCTGTAGCTGTGGGTTGAACTAGTCAGTAGGCAGGTGCATGGAGCGAGAATGCAATCATCACAGTTATAGGTATGTTGCGCAACAGTATAAGATACTTTCTTGCGAATGAATGGAAACATGTTTTAAGAAACATTGTTCATTCCTCATTTTGGCGTTTTGATATCTGAATCGTATAAGAGAATGGAGGACTATATTCACGAAAATATGACAATATCCTCGTGCCAGGAATCAGTAAAAATGACAACCAAAACTTTTCAAAGTGGTAATAGGTAGTAAGAAATAGCTATGCTATCACCATATGTCCAAACTGAGATTTGCAGTTAGGTTGTCTAAATAACAATATTCATGGAACGTTTGAGGAAGCTACGGCACATTTAGAACAAACATATAAAGAACTACACAAACCACACTTTTATAATTTTAGGATATTCTACTGAAGATGGAGATAGATAGATTATTTAGATAGATTATTTGATTATTATTATATAAAATAGATTATTTGGCCAAATTGTTTTAGTCATGGCCTATATCAATTTAGCCGGTCCTAGGTCAGAGAGGATAGACCTAAATAGGTCGCATCTATCTTGACAAAATTGATCGATATTGGCCAATAATATAATCACTGAAAATGCAAATATTGACCATGATTGATCAAGTCTGGTCTAGATCCCTTTGAAGCAATTAATGACTTTTGTTTTACACTAATCTTACTATGACATCGATAGTTGTAATTGAAACTACTAATATTTATAAACCATTGCGAATGGATGTAAAACAGAATTGTTTATAAATGTACTGTTATTATTGTGCCATTTCCCATTGACGACGACTGTTGGTAAATAATAGTGTAAAACTAATAGTGAAATGGTCAGCTGTTGCATTGTAATTTGTAATTCACAGAATACGAAAATATATAATTACCTGGGTTAGCTCCTTCACGGAATGGCATTGGCTGGTCTTTATATTGAATGAAGTATTCAATGTGTCCCATTTCATGATGTACAACAACGAAGTCATGCATGGTTACTTTTGTACACTGCTTAATCCTGGATAAATTAAAAAAATCTAGAATATCGACCAACATAAAGTATTTCATAACAAGCCAAATCTATTTATTTAGATCCTATATGCAAATATTATTATAAAAAGCAATATTACAATTTTTTATGATTACGTCATCCGGGAGGGGGACAATGGATTTATACATAGACACAGATATGGAAATAGACCGGGGGAAA
Source organism: Tomocerus maximus (assembly GCA_019776445.1). Classification (NCBI taxonomy): domain Eukaryota; kingdom Metazoa; phylum Arthropoda; class Collembola; order Entomobryomorpha; family Tomoceridae; genus Tomocerus; species Tomocerus maximus. The sequence continues at coordinate 10,148 of JABASH010001008.1, forward strand.
ACCACTCAAAACCACTTATGGGGGAATGGTAGTCAACCCCATAGCCGTAGTCTTGGATGCACTAGTAATTGTGCCCGATTTTACATATACAGTGGATCGAATCCTCGTAACTGGTTTTGAGTGGTTTTCGGTAACTTGTAAGAGCGGTTATCATATCAACCTGCCTTGCATAGACACTGAGGAAAAAGGTTTTTGCCGAAGAACTTAAAATCAATGGGTTATTTTCAAGTTTACTCAAACAAGATATTTAGAAAGAGTGATGTGGCATTTTCATAAATCACTTAAAGCCAAATCACTTAATCACAAGGAAGTTTCGATCTATTTAGTTATTTTCCTATCCGAAAATGTAGGGGATTTTCGCAAGAATAATTTTAAATTTCTGGGATATTAACTGTCCATAAGCAGAAATATATTCAGCACCAGTATTAAACTTTTTTGTAGATTTACAGGCTATGGCACAGTGATTTATAGAATGCTGGACATTAGCAAATGAATGATTTACTAATACATACAGTAGTAAGTATTACCTGCAATCATATTAGAAAATGAAAGCAAATTCAAAAGGGATAGACAGTTGGTGGTTGACGTTCATAAGTGACAGCGTGTACTATCTGTAAAAATGTGTGAATGCAATCAACGCTTTATTTATTCAGTGTATGAAATGTATTTTCCTCAAATCGGGGCGGGCCTACTTATAAAGAAATAAATATAAAATAAAGTTTATTGTGGTTTTGCATAATTATGGCAACGGTAACTGCAGAAACTGGTGATCTTGTATGTGCAAGACTACGAAATGCCTTAATTTCATTTGGAGTTTTATGATTGTCTGCCTTATTACAATTAGGATGAACGAATTTGCTAGGTTCACATCTCACTTGTCCCTGATTCATAGACATAGTCTTACCGCATCCACTGAATCCACTCCACTACTGCCAATAAATAAATAGATACATAGAATTACGGAACATTGACTAGTACGAGTAGCTTTTGCGAAATCATTATTATACTATTCCTGAACAACCAAGACAATGAGAATTTTTCTTGCATGCATTGAGTTAGATAGCAGATTTGAAATATTGTGTCAGTCGAATTGACGTATGTAAGTGGTACGTAGTACATTTGTAGTTTTATAGTTTTGTATTGAGGTTGACATTTCTGTTCTTCTAAAATATAATGTCAGGCAGTGTTCTTGTGTAAAAATGAGCTGACAATGAGTGTTTGGTCCATTGGACGGAAGGCAAGGGAAAAAGGAGTCTGAAAAATACTGATTAGAAATACTATTCCGTTTCCTTTACAAATTGAGTCAGTTTTCGGCTCTTGAAGCTGACCTTTCCCCTCAATTTTTGCCTGCAGGACGTCAAAGCGATTTTATCTTCAGCTCTCGTATGGAGAATTTTTTATTCTTTTTAGTATAGGTGGTCACCTAGCAATAAATTGTACATGCTGGTCAAAATGCCATTTGTCATCCTTTGGTAATGGCGAATAATGCAAAAAACCAAATTTTACTTGTCATATACAATTGAATGAAAAAGCTTTCCTATGATACGAACTCAATCTGAGAGGAGTTTTACCCCAACGTATACCGTATAATATACAAAGTCTGGTAGGTGTTGCCTAATATGATTCCCAGAAATTGACCAAATAGGAGTTTATTTTCTAAATCTACCATATTGTTTGTTAGTATGAGGACCCAATTTTCAAAGCATAGAAAATTAAATTTTAAAAGTTCGACCTGGAATAGGGAACATGTAGAAAATGTATTTTGATTTTTCGTTTAGGTAGATAATTATTTTATTTGTATTTGCATCTTTCATGATTTGTTTTCTGCATAATATGTATGTTTTTCAAAACCCTGGGATTTTTATTTATTTTACTGCCAATAACTGCGAGAATTCAGGAGGGCCGAAATGAGTGCTTTTAAAGTGTTGGTACACTCGAACTAACTGTAGTGACAAATATTGGGGTTTTTACAAAATGCATACTGTTGCGACAGTTTAAGCACGGGTTGCTGTTGCGACAGTTTTGCCTCTTTGCAAACCTAACCTAATAAAAATATATGTAACTAGGCCCCCCAGCACTATGTTGAATTTCTAAAGATGCAAACCCAGAGAGGCGCTTGCGCATTGCATTTTGCTTGGACATACCATCCAAACAACATAGATACATACGACATGGGAACATATATTACTCTATCTCCCGAAATTCAGTAATATTTTTATTACTAGAGATTGTTAGGCTAACCTTAACTGCCGCATTGTCGCAACTGTATTCATTTTGTAAATTCCCCAAATATTGTGCCCACCTCGCAGTGTCACAGAATCTATCCCCTCGCATGTCATGTCGTGTCAACATGTCATAATTCCTTAGTAATGTACTTTCATGTTTAACACTAATCTGAATTTATGTTCATCCAAAGCACTTGCGATTCGCATGTACAATATTATATCATTTTTATATCAGCGAGCTGTTGTCAGCATTAGCAGTAGCAACCACGGTACCTGTGCACTTTTAGTAGTAAAACTTTAAGATCTCCCATCGCCCCTCTCTAACTCTAAAAGATTTCTTCCACTTCCTGACCGCACCGATGATAGGCAAGTATACATAACATAGTAGTCCAGTTACAGTTTATGCATACTAAAGACAACTTATCCAAATTTTGGTCATTTCATTTTGTTGCTCTTCCTTATCCTTACAAGTTTACTCCATTTTGTCATCTTAAGAGTGCACCTCAACTGAACGCTCCGACTACCAAGTTTGTTGGCCAAATAATAAATGAATGGTATCCGGAGAACTCGTATAGATTATTTCGTATCTGGGGTGTGGATGATGATGATGATGCTTATTCACCAAGTAGGATTATAAAGTACACTAAAAGGACTAACCACATATTCAACTATTCAACTAACTAAAATCTCGCAGAATAACAAAAGCTTGACTACTGAGCTGCATACGTATCATAAAATTGGATAAGTGCATGATTACGTTAAAAACACGCAGGTCATACTGCAAACTCGATTCAAAATGTAATGGCCAATTACTCATTGTCATCAAATGTTTTTGATTCTTTTGATATCGAGATATTTCCGCAATTATGGATATAAATCAATAAACAGATATAAATCTGTATGACCCTTTGCAGTAATCGAAGTCATTGCAGAGATACCTTTGCCATAATCAATGTGTATATGGCAAAGAATTAGAGGTTTACAAGCTGTGCCTTGCACGACTCCACTTTATATCGAACAAGTAGTAAAAGTAAATCCATCAAGACTCTTCTGAATGAGTGGTCAACTCAATTATCTCCAGATGAGAGCCAAGTATTTGGTGTGGGCACTGAGTGAGAAGAACTTGGAAACAGGAAATAATGAGATTGTCAGGAAATGAAAGGCTCTCCGAGTGTCAAATCAAGAGTTCTGTGCTCTTAGTTTTCTTTTGAAACACTGTTACTGTTATTATGCAACACAAGCTTATTCGCAAAACTTTGTCTCCAAAAGTTTTATTAGAAATAAATTTATTTTCAAAAATTAAAATAAATAACTACGCTGATATGTAATGCCTAATTAATACATAGGAACCTACTTAGTTACTTGTACATCTAGATCATCAAGTCATCATTGTACATTGTTTCTTAGTTTCTTTTTAGCAAGATGTATCTACGTACAATATCACCCCATCACTCGCTCGCATCTAACATCATTCAATTTCAAGATATTTCGATTATTGGGGACATTTTTCTGAAAGACGTGTGTAATTACCAATTTGAAATTTGTAGCCTTTTCGCCTTTATGATAAATGTTTTAAATCAAGGTGTATACCTTATTCCTTGTCAGTTAATTTTGCGCCTACTAAAATTGTATTTGGTTTGAAGCCATGTGTAACTAACTCAGTAAAAATAACATGTATTTTCTATAAATGCACATGAAAAGAGATCTGCTCATTTCCACGGGGCTGATTTGATACATTTGTCCAATAATTATGCTGCAGACAGAAGGGAATTACGGATTTTTCTTGCAGAAAGACAGCAACATGTATTAAACGAGTTGCTAATGTACCCATTTTATTATTCCCTTTTCTTTAGTACATAATTTCATCCTTCGAAGAATAAACATTAACCTATCAAACATCGGCTGACTTTTTCCTTGCAGTGTTAGGGTTCCAAAGAAAGTGGGAGCGTTGACGACTTTGTCCGACTGATGGATTATTGCACTGGAATAGAATCTGTGCATAAAATATTGGACTTTGATTGATTTATGACGCCTATAGAGGATCAGAGGAAATATATTGATGTGGGTGGTATCTACTATGTACACAAATAAATATAAATAATGAAATAAGAGCTCGCAGGGCAGAAAATGGATATAAATAGTAGCAACTGCCTAGGCTAGGTTGGTAAGTACTATTAGATGCTGCATGAATGTCCATCTCGGTGAAGTTCACTACGCAATTGTCCAGCAAGGGATTTTACAGGAGAAGCAATTCGTTTAGTGTAATAATACAGAAAAATCCATTTCATTCTCAGGTTGTGGACTAATAATGCGCTAAACCAACACATCTGGGAAATAAATCCATGGGAAGAGGACACGGCGGGCAGAAACTTTATAAGGAAATAAGAAAGGCCGGGAAGTCTCTTCAGATGACTTGACTTCTCCCCTCTTTCCAGATAGATAATCCTAATCGGCTTTCACTCTTTCTTACAATAATCCAGTTCAGTCTGGTCAGGCAACTAATTCGAAGTAACTGGCTGGACTAGCTATTTCAATTTAACTCCTCTACTTTCTCAGAGACAACAAGAATACATTCTATGTATGTGCATAATGCAGACGGAGAACTCCTAAATAACAGACACAATAAAACAAAATATAGAGATTCGTACGGACGAAGGTTGGCGGAGTTGGCACATTGAATTTCGTTTTACAAAGGCATTAGTCGTATTGTTATTTTTATTATCCTCTTTTTCCCTTTCTCTACTACTCACTACGTACGCTTAAACGGCATTACATTTATGTCTATTGATGGACTACCAATGTGCACTATCCCAATACTGTCCGAACTCAGAACTGAATCAATGTTAATGCGAAAATAAGCGAGACATAAGCCCAACTCCCCCTCAAAGTTATAGAGATTCAATGTATATACTTATAGGCGTATAGACTGGACATACATACATACACACACCTAATAGTCTTTTTACTTTGCAGTCGCACATAAATGTGTCTGACGATAAAGTAAACGATTTTTCCCTCAATGTCTGCAGAAAATAGCATTTTAGAGTTGTCATACAATAGGTTCACTAAAGGTCAATATTTCCTCTGACTTCACAACATGGTTTCCACTAGGAAATAAAGGAGTTTCCAATCTCAATGGAGAAATATCCTACCAGATTTGACAAAACGGCCAAAAAAGAGTTCGATAGGATGCTCACTCAATCATTCCGATTAAGAACAACACAAAGATACGTGAGATAGTTTATCTCACTGGATAGCTGTACCACCTGCACCATTTTTATCTTGTGGTAGCTAATGCCTACGACGCCAATGATGATGTTATACGTTAGGCTCCCATTGGTTCCTATATCCGTGTAGTCTCTCAAATATTATGGAATTTTAAAAAATATTCACGCATATGGAAACGAAAAATTCGAAATTTACAATTTTGATCGTAAGCTGCAGACTGGTCATCCTAAATTATTGAAGAATGGTACACTCATTGGCTTTTCTCCCATGCAACTTGCTTCATGTTGACACTAGTATGCATTTTAATAGTGTGTCATAATAACAACCATACATTGTATTTTTTCCACCATAAGCCAGGCGAAAGTTGGAAAAAGTATAATGCTCCGAGGTCAACATATCAGAGCAAATTGTCATAAGTGATGTGGAAGATGGCATAGTAGAAGTTTGCTGTAGGATTCTTCCTGCAATTTATTTACTTGCGTAACTTGCGTTGGCCATTTCTAAGTATCTATCTCTTTCTAAGAATAAATTCTTAGCACACGCACTATGGAATTTGATATGTCCGTGACATTTTGTAACATTTATGACATTTTCGTAATATGATATTACTCCTGATTTCCTATGACTTTGCCTGCATTTCATAACTACAGATAAGTATATAATCATAATAGTAATCTCCGATTCTCTGATTTCCCACTTCTACAGGTAACAAACTCCTGGTTTGTTAGAAACATTTTCAGCACACAATTCTGTGAGTGTAAAGTTACATGCGTGTATGTTTAATAATATAAAAATAGGCGAGCGAAAATGAACAGTATCATATTCTATATCGACTGGATGGTCAACCTGTAAAAATAAATCCAGAAAGAAGTCTCTAGAAAGGCGGTAGACAAATTCCTCGGTTAGGTTACCAACATATCATTTTCCAATCAGGACGATGACGCAAATTCATATAAAATAATAGAAAGTAGGTACAGATTTTTCGCATTTACACATTTCCCAAGATTATTACCTATGATTATGACGACCAATGAGATATTAGTGGGACTTAAGTAAAGTGGTGGAAGAACAAAAAGTTATAGTTATGTACAATAATAGAATCACTATTTTTACATTGACTACTATTTTGTCTCAACTACTAGTCTACCAACACCAGGGCCAATATTATCTTCCAGATAATTATTTTACATAACCTCTCAAAGAACTTGTACCTATAGTATGTATAACCTGATATATTCTTGAGATTTTTACCCTGCTTCAGCAACATTCTACAACTGATGTTCATGGCTTCAACAATCTTTGTCTCACTTGTCTATAAATACTGAAGCGAGAAAGGTGGTGGAAAAATGATATCCAAGGATAAGTATGTAATCTTATAAGGGTAGATGACTATCAGACATTTGTACTGTACAGCAGAAGTCCAGACACAACGTAAGCAGACTACTGGACGTGTCTGTCTTCAGTCTATTTATATAAACATTTTTACTGTCAAAAGGTGAGAAGACGTTTTATTATCAGAAACTCTGCTTCTGCAATTTGAGAAGACAGCTATATATATATATATATCTGTAGCCATGCTAAAGACATTGATCAGGTTTTCATTCTTCACTCTAGTGAACTTTCTCCTGCATGCTAAGAGAGATAGAAAGAGGATGACATGATTTTTCTCATACTCGGTAAATAAAATTGTTGAATTGTTGATCTATCTGAAAGGTATAATCGTATAAGTGGCCGTGAATGATTTTAAAGTCGAAATGCGATTTGATGCAAGCAATACAACAATCCCCGTTTGTTTTGTAATGTAACTGTGTAAAGAATTGTGTATGAATGAGTCTGTCTGAGCTGAAGTGTTTGCAAAGACGCCAAACAAAGAATAGACAAACTCCCTGACAAGAAGAGTCACATTGTCAACTATTTGAAGAAAGGCATGGTTTCGGATTCTCCCATTTCCCATCCAATTTTGTTAGCAACCTGAGAAAAATAGAAAAAGCGAAAATAGTGGGGAATATCTGCAAAATACAAATATTTTAGTTCTTTAGTTTTATTTTCCATCACTCTTTCCATTTCTCCTTTTCTCATTTAGTAGGCCATTTTTCTTCCCACATTTTGATTTCCCACTCGAAACCATGAAGAAAGGGGATAGAAAGAGAACCAGTTCCACATCCCACTGTGTATTTTGCACTGCTAGGTGCCAGGGTTATGTCGTATCACCTCAGTCACCTTCTTGCAGAGGTTCAGACAGTTTTTATCGAACTTTCTATGATAGCCAAGTATGATATAGTTTAACTGTGGCACGTCACGTCTCAAAATAAGTTTGGTCCAAAATAAATGCTCGTGGGAATCTTCATATTTACGTTCTACAAATGAAACTTGGTATGGATACAAAAGACAGGCAAAGCCATCCATAGCAGCCACAAATAAAGCTGGTTAGAAAAAATACCTAAGCTAAATATGTAAGTAACTTTTCAGGCAGTACTAGTCACTTTTTGCTACAGAATAGAACGATATGAATCAATGACTTGGCTTATGATATACCAGAAGTATTATATTACCACGCAGATCGCATTATCACATATTAGCAACAGACTGTGTCAGTCTATGCTAACTGTAATTGCATCTGTATCCACTGGACAGTTGTGAACAGAGAGAAAGGCGAAAATAGTACTGAGGTTGACTTAATTCGCTATATTGTTATATGCACGAAAGTGTGTCTTAAAACAGACTAGGGAAAGAACATGAAAACTTAATTTACCGGAAATCAATCCCATTGCAAAAGTCCCAAGCGGAAGCATGGCACACAATTTCACGATCAGTAGGTTTCTCGATGATTGACCCCTTCCAGAATTCGCTAGGCATTCCAGTGAGATTTACAGACTTGAAAAATTCCTCAGACGCTTCAAACATTTTTAAGGCGGTGTAATTCTGTTCATAAATTCACCATTCTTTAAAACATTTCTAATTTTAGTAGTTATTCTAGTACATTTATCGCATCGCATTATAAATTATAATCACCAAATTAAAGAGTTAGACTAAACAGGTCAAAGTCAGGTTCAAAATGGTACCATGAATATTACGTTATCTAAATACTATTGGTGAATTCGCAAAACCTCATATATTAACGTGTGTTCGCACCATTCTACAGTATACGTTCGTAGAAATGTCAGGACTACACATTCATAACTGATAATGTAATAGTAATAGGTGCAAATGTTTCAGCAGATAACGTAGTGCTGATGAAGTCCAAACTATCTAGACAATTTTTATATCATCGGCACCTGTTTGATCATAGCAGGAGTGACATCAACGCTGGCTTTCTCAGGAAATGGAGTGGTGAAGTCGAGGATCTGTCCCCAATATTGCGCCCACATATTTCCGAGAAGATGAGCAGGAATAGCTCCATTCTTCGATATTTTGTCCTCCCCGTACTGCACCCGAAGTTGTCTTCTTACATAGGCATGTAGTTGTTCATAGAGAGGTTTCACTTGTTTCCAGAGTGTGTAAACATCCTTTGGGAAGTCTTCTGATTCGTACATCATCAGCCATAATTCGGTAGCGTCTTTAAGCCCTTTAATTAAAATGACAATTGGCTAAAGTCCCATTCAGTAGGCCAAATAAAGGGGAAATTAATTATATTTACTACAAGTGGGTCTAGTGTGCAGACATATCACATGATATGTATATTTCCCTGTAGGTGTGTGTGTGTCAAGGAAACAAATTATGGGTTTAGACTATTATATAGTAGAATCTATTTACTTGCGACTGTTCGTATCGTATCACATGCACAGCAGAGACATAGATATATTATAATGTTATTACTTTTAGCGAGAATAGGAAATGTCATATTTATAAGTGCATAAATAAAGACAGAGAATGTTGTAGACAGAGGATATAGTACATTTTCTCACTTTCTTTGAAAAGGTATAGCCTTTGAGGTTGTGAATTATAAAATGCTACTGATATTTGTATTTCGGCAATGGATAATAAATGTAGGGACTCCACTTCTGTACCTTATATTTCAGTGCCTAGGTTTATATCTGTGGGAAACCGCAAATGTCAGCACATTCAAGCCAACACTACTACGACCAACAATAAAGTTTAAAAATGGGACATTTTATTTTTGACTATAGCTAGTGGTTCCCATGCTGAGCCCTAGTAAAATTTCATGGTAGAAAACATGCCGTTTCCAGTTTTCAATTGAATAGAGCAATTGAAAATGTGTGCGTGGGAGTATTCGTTTACTATGCATTCCTTCCTCCCCAGATCCGACATCTACACTGACATCTCACAAGAAAACAGAGTCGTACATAAATGACACTGAAAATATTTATTGTCCTTTCCTTCCAGATACCTATACATTCGTATTGCTACACGGCCCAACAGTTGAAATGCTGACTTCACCGACTAAGTTTACATATGCACTGCCTATGTTCTACTTACCACAGAAAATAAATGTCTTTGCCTGCTCCTTTGTGCACTGAGGAAAGGGCTACACCCAATAAAAGTGCACGTCATACTGCAGTCAATCTCAACAAATTCTTCCGTTTCCCCAAACTTTCAGATGGGTTTTTGCAACCACTAGCTGGTCTTAATAATATTGTGTGAATCACTGGCAGCGCAGATCATTGACCAACTGGACTCAATGGCATCGCATATTATTTGTTTGTTATGTGCATGATACAGACTTTTTATTATTATAGAATGTTACCATAAATCTATGAAAATTCAGGGCTACATGTAGCTAGTTAGGTAATGAGGGGAGTAAATCAGCTAATCGGAAGATTGGGTTGGTAAATATCTGGCGTAGGAGCATGTAGCTCGGAATCCTGAATGGACTACAATGCTTTACTTCAGTGTTATGTGGTTATATTAAGGATCTAGTAACCTTGATTTTTATTAGAGAATGTGGGATGGCGTATACACAGTTCTCTGTTTGAATGGCAAGTAAAAGGAAATAAATGTATGTGATGTGGAAAGATTTTTGTGTTTAAGTACTCATAGTAGTACGTAGTTTGTGTGGTGGTTGACTTTGTCAATAATATTATGTGGCTGGTGGAATACCCATATCGGTGGGTGGGAGTTGTAGGGAAATCTTACATGCATCAACATCTAGTCAGGCAGAGCAGAAAGTCGCAAAAGTCGGAGTCACATGTAGCAGGATGTTTGTTGGAAATTGTTGCTGATGCCGTAGAGGAGTTGTATGCATTAGATAGTTGATATAGTATGTAGCAAGTGTAATTACCATTCATTTTAGCAGCCTCATTGAGCAGGTCGACATACTGGGAGTAGAGGGTGGGCATTTGCTTGCCAGTCGCATCCCGCCAACTGAGCCAGACATGTTCCAACTCCTCGTAATTACGGCTCTTGGACAATATTTCCTTCAGTTCTGTCAACAACACACGACATTGTATTAAGACCTTCCATTACATTAAATTGCCAAACAAACACAGCCAAAATAACAGACTTTTCCCGTCACAAACGAAACCACCGCCACTGAAATGTTATTCCGTCGTTATATGCACTACAGACTGACATACTGCATATTATATGTACACACATACACAGTGGTGGCCCACTCTCACTTATACATTTCGGCGAAAGCATCCTCTCTATGACATCACTCACTAGTAGTCACTAGGACTTCAATATACTTTTACGTTATACTTATTACAGTACTTGCTGACTCCATACTTTCTCAATTCCAACTTGATGGCATATGTGTTCTTCCAACCAGAAACCATGAATGAGATTCCGAACCAACGAAGAATAAATGATATTTGCTTTCTCCCCAACTTTCACTTGGGGAGTTATTCTTTATTATCCTACCTCTAATTTAACTATCTGTAGCCAATATTTGACAACCATTACGCAACCAATCATCCTAATTTTCATTACATTTACCCCACAAAAACATTTTATCTTTTGTAACAGTCCTTCCATTTAAATAGGTACTAACTCAATTAACGCGCGAGTACGTACTGAGTAGTCCCACAATAAATAGCCTAAATGTAAATTATTCAAATCAAATCATTGAACTTTTTATGACAATTTTCTAATTTGAATATCAAAATGAAGACAAAGTGAGCGGTATTTTGGCAACCAGCAGACCGATTTGGTCCATACTCTAATTGATTTGTCACCAGTTCATAAGCAATGTTTTTGCCAAGTTTTGTCATTTTCGTCCAATCGTTCAAAAGTAGGGGTGTTGGCGAACGTACGTACGGACTGTGAGATTCTATAAGCTATATGATTTTCGCTCATTAGAGAAAACAGTTTCAGCGAGATAAATTGGGATTGTGGAACACGGACTGGAAATCGTACGGATAAAATAACAGTGGCTCAGTTTATTATTCTGGGATCATGAGAAGAGACAAAAGATGCATTTTGACATTGTGACCTCCCACTAATCTCTTTTCATAATATTTCAGTAAGTAGTTGGGTAAAAGCAAAGAATTACTAGAACAGCGAGTGTAAATCCGGATTTCGTTGGAAGCATTAGAACGGAGATAAATCTTGTTTCGAGTTGTGAATGCTAAGTTAAATTTCGGGAAAGTTAAATACTTCCTGATCCTTGATGTGTAACGCGGGGACTAAGTATATAGATAGGCATAAGCAGCAATAATAATTGAATGCTATATATATCTGTTAGGTTAGGCAGCAGAGAATTAGAGATCGTCATTACTTGATGTAATTCATTCATTTCTAGCGTCTAAAATTAGATCTCTCAAGTGAAAGTAAATATAAATTCTATTTGTGTCACAGCCCGATGAGAGATGCTTCGAGCGAGAGAAATGAAAACCGAAGTTGTGTCACAACAAGCAGTTTTAGTATTAGTAGGGCTAATTATAGAAATTCTCCGGAATGAAATTAGAAATGAGTATATCACCCTTGAGCCAATATCCGAGGGAAAGCCAGTGGATACTGTAGATGTCTATAGCTCTAGTCCACAGAATACATTCCGCTGTTACTGACAATGAAGAGGGAAGGAAGGGAGATGTAGCCGAGTCGACGTGTGTGTCTATGTAATAAGTTTGACTTGCTAAGTAGTGAGATGAATCTGAAAGCAAAGACTTCGGAATTCTATAACTCTACCTACCTTATCCGTCTAATTATAAATTGCAGAATCCTAGGAGGGAGAAAGCAGTCCAAATTCGAAATATAACTTACTTAGCCGGATTCCTATAGCAGAGTTTGGTGGGAAGAAGAGTCTTTGAATTCTCTATAAGTAGCATTCTGGACATACAATATTATATCTGCCTACCAAATATATGCTATATAAGTGTGTAAATATATTATAGGACTATAGTTACATGCATGAGATGCAGAGTCGGCAGAGAGTAGTAAATAGTATCTGTAGTAGTCTGAGTAGTAAACGTAGTAGTGCATGAGACTTGGAGGAATGGGAAGGAGAATCAGATCCGAGACAGAATTCGTCACTGAAATGAAAATGAGAAAGCTGTGCAACAATAACCAAAGGAAACGACGTCGAATTCAAGCCAGAAAGTGAATTCCTGGAACAAGAGCTAACTGGAAAATCAAATTAACTTGCTCTAAGATACCGCGACTGTTATATTATGTTCGTTTGTTATCAACCTAACCGCCCGAGTCGTTCGTCTGGAATACCAGGATACACTACATCCCAGAAGAAAAGCATATGTTTCTGTCACTAAATATACTCAATTATTGGAACTGACTTCACATTACACGTATAACCCATACGCTCCCCAAATCCCAAACTCACATTTATTTTGCATTGACTACTAGAGCACCTATTTGTGGAGAAAGCACTCACAGTCAAGTTTCCTTCTGCGACCACTTCTCATCAGTAATACTTAGCAAGTAGTACCAACGATAACATTCAGCCAGGAAACAAGATGCAGACATTCTCATTATTTCAATTTCGATAATACTCTCTAATCGCCAGTAGTATTTAAAACCAGAAACAATTATCGAAGGCAGCTTAAAATCTATTTTTACTTACGACAAAATAAATTTTATAAATAGAGCCAATTTGTTAAGAATGAAATCTAATTAAAGTATTAAAGACAGAAATTGGGGCTTCTTGCTTTTAAGTGTAGGTTTAATTAGTCAGCATCCTTATTCTCGCTAGCTGTGGTCCTGTGTGTAGATTCTGTAGATTAACAGATTTAATAAAAAATTTAGATGGTTGCTGTGTAGAGTGTCGTCAATGCATTAACCAAATAGAAGTTACTGTGTCAAAAAAGGAGGAATTTATTACAAATAACAACCTCTAATACTACATAAATAGATTCGAATTATAGTCATAGTCATAAATTCAGTAGTTGGAATCATGACCATTATTTGGACGCTGGTATGCTTGTAATCTGATATGTGTCGATAAATGAACAGCAACCAGCTAACTCAAAGTAAATAACTCAACATTCTTGTATAAATAGAAAATTATTAATAATGTATTCTTGATTTATCTGTATTGTTATCCCTATTACATCTGCCCACACATAATTCTAGTTATGGCAATTTTATTAATAAGTGTTAGGGAGCGTCCATATAATACGAGGACCATTTCCCAGTCTTTTTGGTCACTTCTACTGTACTTTCTTCTACCCTTTTTACTTTCTTCTACTTCTACCCTTTTTGACCCTAATTAAAGCAGCATATTACCCAATGCAAAAAAAGAATCTACAGTTTTACTGAAATTACTGATTATGTACTGTAAATTATTCGACATTAATTATCATGTTCAGAAAACAAAATTTAACATTGGAATACAGGATTGTTGCCTTTAATAATAGCTAACGATATGTTAATCCGATACACTCCTAATTTGTCAACACCAAATTGTCAACAATATTAGCTATCCTATCCTAATCTAACCGTGTACAATTGTGTTGACAAAAAAGTGATGACAATTTAGGGTACTCCTGTTAGTCTGCCTCCCCTGAAGACGCTTAATCCACTGCCATATACCTAATGTATGAACGTAGCAAAGAATGTTAATAATGAAGCATTGGCTATTGACTGTTATGGGCGCATACAAGCTATGGCAGTAATAATGGTGGGCGACATACAAAATATTCATACCACTCGCCACTCGTATGGTTTTGTAAGGCTTCTCTTCAAACCCTTACCTACCTACTCATTATTACTAGCACAAAGTATTTGTAAGATGCTAAAGGTTAATGCTAATAATAATTATATAACTCTAGATCATAAGCCCAGATTTGGCTAGACCACTTGCTTAGAAAATCCACAAAAATAGAGGCTGTAGGTATTATCATGCAAAAAAGTTATAGCTTTTGAAGAATAAATATAATTGACTGTAGGTGGAAAGGGCTATGGAATACGTAGCAGGGAATGGTTAGTGTGGGTGGTTTATAGCAGTAAATCCAGTAGGACAATAATAAATTGAAAGTGAAATGAAGGAGAAATCAAAGAAAGGAAAGAAAAGGAAATAGTTCACTCGGATCGGGATAGTCGCGAAGGCAAATAGAATCTTTGTAGCAATGCGAAAGTGTATAGCCTGTAGTGCACAGTGCTAGGAAAAATGATAGTGTGTATTTATAAGAAGGAATAAATCTCGTAAATGAATGGTGCGGGAGAAGAAGAGGCTAATAGTCTCTATTCTGTACTGTACTGATCAAAGTAGTCGAGCAGCCAGGCCAAAGAATGCTAAATTCACATATAACTCTGCACAATGTGCACATTTGCAATATATCTGCACAGTGGAATGGGAAAGTAAGGGAAGGTCTATATTACATAGAAGTAGTAGGCAGTTTAAATATAAGTGTACTTAGAAACGAGCTCCGTCAGATGACTGTACACTACAAACACTACAAAGTGCAGTATTATGCTAAGGACTTAGCAAAGAATCTTTCGACAAGGGCGAAAGTAACCAAATCTACAGTGAGGCAATTATACAAGACGGCATGTCAGGATATCCCTTTTTCAGACTGGATTCTATTTTTACAGGTGAAGGATTTAATGCTAGCGATTTGTTCATTAATACTTCGTGACTTAATATTATAAATTTTAGTTCATTTTTTAGCATTTTTCATTATTTCATTCATTAAGCATACAATTTTTCTGCTTGAGACACACCCTGCATAGGTAGGGTTTAAAACAGTTTATATCTATTCTTCGGAACATTAATGTGGCTCCTCTTGAAAGACGCCAATGCAGAAAGCTAGTCACAATTGTGAAAAAGTTATAATGACGGTAGTGTCAATTTAAAAATATATTAATTCATTAGCGAATTAATTTAGCATAAAATGACTCCTGAGCACCTCTCTTAAGAAGGAATGTTATTTGAATCCGTTTGACCTGTGCAAGAATTTCAACGCAAGGGAAATAAAGACGACATCCACGTTATGCAATTGTATACTGCTAACTGCTGCTACTATAGTGGGCATGGAGTCAGAGGCTAAACGGAGATGGTGAATGACTGTCTCCATTTACGAGTATTACAAGTATGTTTATAGTATCGTATAACTGTGGTGGGCTAATAGTGTAGTAGGCATGCAGTCATAGGTGAAGTGGTGGCGAAGTCATAGCAAGTGGTGACTGCAGTACAAAGTTGGCGGAGTGATCATGCTATACTGATTGAGATGTAAGAAAGCGAAATAAGAAGCGTATCCGTTGAGAGGAATGAGTCTGCCCAACTAAGAATAGAGAAAGCATAATAGTGTTTTATGTCATGTAGGTGATGGTGATAGTGATACATTTGCCACGACGACGACAGGAGAGTCGCACCGACACAGTCGGACATCCTCCGTAGACTAAATAACTGTAGGAGGTCACAGTGCATAGGCGGATAGGCGTTAGGGGTATAGGCAGTTCAGTGGCACATTATGCCGCCACATCAACTAGTCGGCCATATCAAACGCAAGCAGGCCAAGATGACAAGTCTTTGGTTTACTTTCATCAGTTCCTTATGGGCAAAGCGGAATCAAATCAGCTTCTCTAAAAGGCGGAAACGCACACAGAGAATGCTGCCGAGAGGAGGAAGTTACTACATGAAACCGAAATCAGTCCTAACAATTGACAATGGCTTTGCCTCCGTCTCGTCGACTCTGCCCTTTGCTTTATTTTACTTCTAGGATCCATCGTATCTGACTTATAGGCGACTACGTTCTAAAGAACCGATGATTACATCACACGAATTCAAGAACTCTGCAGCTCCTTCCGACTAACTCCTATCGACCTCTCCCTTTCAATTCAACCAGAACCCGCAACTACTACACACTGTCCATAATGACCATCTAGTCCCATATACCTCTTACATATAGCTGTAGCAACGATACCAAGATTATGGCCTAGATTTAAACGCGTGGGCGGATTAAAAATTGCACACTCTGTCTTAATCTTCCCGACTTTCGAGAAAAGAGCCATTTTTGAACGTCTCTGGTTAATGGCCCAACCAATGGTTTGGAAGTCTGTATTCAAAATTATATGGCGTCGGCAATTTATGCACTAATCAGATTGCTGCAATGAATAGGAGCTTACCTGGCTCAAGGCTTAATGTACATTTCTGCTTATCCTTGAAATCACACACTTTTGCCTTGCTGTAGATCGTGGTCATGTCGTTCACCGCCGTGGTAAACTGAAATGCACACAGTTCCAAGAAACAAGTTTTAATTGCATTATGGCCTTAAGCCCTTTTCCAATGAAATTGAATATAGCCAGACTTAAATGCCAGTAATTGTATAATTACCGTTTCCAACTTGTCATCAGGCAGAGCGTCAGTACCAAGAACAGATAGCATTCTAAATTGTCTTTTCAGATTTTCGTCCGTAAACCTTTTCCATGGAAATGATGTCGTAGTTTTCCATTGATTCTTTCTATACTGGGCCAGCTCGAGCGATGCAATCAACTGCAATATACAAGTATTTAAGGTTGTAATACAATGTCGTTTTAGGTTATAAGGCTCGTAAGAACTTTAGTAATTTATGTACCCAGGAAAGATAAACTACCGCAGAATAACATCTTAGGAATCTACTTTAAAATGTTTTGAAGGATCTTTGTTAATTGGATTTGACTAAATAAAAAATTAAAACTAAATGAAATAAAAAAGATGTACTTGCATATTTCTATTAGACTGAGATTTTATTGGTCTGGAATCAGTTAATTATGTAAACATTGAAATATTCATGCACTTCGAAGGGAGTTTGGCATATTTCCTTTGATGATCGATGATTTATTGAGGAAATTCTGAAATCTCAGGTAAGCTCTTAGGAAATCATATAAACCAGAGCACATGTAATTTTGAATTAAGTATCTATATAAATATTGCATTTAGTATATGGTCATATATGACTTAGCTGATTTGTGCTGTTTTATTTAGAAATTACAAAAACTTGTTCCATAATGCATGAAGCAATGCAATAAAGCATTTACTATACGACGATTCAAGCCGAAAAGATTCTTGCTGGGAGTTGAAGTCATGATCGCAAACCAGTTTACTAAGTGCCAAGGTGCCACGCACACGATCGCCTTACATTTACCAAGAAAATATTTCTTCATATGAATCGATTTTTACCAGTTTTTTTGCCTTCTGTAACTTAAGTAGATAACTGCACAGCCTAATTGAACATATTTATAAACATTCTTCCTTACAGATTCCATTCACGTGGGTATTTTATACCACAACCCAATTTGGGATTGAAATGCCACCCAAAATAGAATTTAAGTTTTCAGGAATTCCCTAATAATAGACTTTATATAATACGAGCGTGCCAATTTATGCATAAATTGTCATTATAGTAATTTTGAAATATGTAAAACGACAGCGATTATACATTATGTGTCCTTACACGAGTTCATCCGAAACATTATTGTATTCTGCAAAACCCAGCCTTTTGTAAAATAAGCTGCCTTTCTTTAAAATTCTTTAAAAGTCATTAAATACTTGTATCCTATTGATGATTAAAATTATTTTCGATTTCTTTATGCATTTATCTGTATAATTATATAGAATACTTTTTTGAGACAATCATCATGAAAACTAAACTGCATAGAAATAATAGGCGACCATTCCTAACACATACCTTGCAAAAGTTCATTATTCCAAATGAAGGTCGTGGGATTAATGATTTCCAGGACATTTATATTCATTGTGCTACCTACATACGAGAGTAAAGGTAAAACATAATGCGATGTGCAAACAGGTAGGTGGTAATGGTAAATACCTATCTGCATTTCAACCAGGGTAGCAACCAATTTGCACAGCGTGGACTTGAACAGAGTTCAGCATGTTCCATATTATACGTATGAAGGAAACCTATAAATTATTGCATTAAACGTACACTTAAGAACTATCTGTATAATATTTCCACAAGTTGTATTGGCCTCCAGCTATTTCTCGGGTTGGATCAAATGATATATGTAGTATAATAGTTAGGCATATTCTAATATAAACATATAATTCGCGAATCTGTTTTAATTCTGTAACCGTGTAACGTCTGCCTCTCATTTCACTAGGTCTAAAAGTTCTATAGCTAAAAACCAATATTTTCAAAGTACAAGCCAAAATTTCAGGATGCAAAAAGTATTCGTTGTCTGTCTGAATCTGACTATATTACTACGGATTTTAAATATTCTGCAATTCAAAGTTTTACTCAACGGCAATACGTACTGTAAGTAGTATTAAATATCGTAAATAGTACAGTATTAAGCGTATTGGCAAGTAAAAAGTGTCCAATCCCAACAATTGAGGTGTCGCTTGAACCACATAGTTTTGTTTTAACACCCCTGGTTTTAAAAACAGTAAAAGGGTTGCGATAATCTTACCGATTTCTTCTGATTCTCGTCGGTAATATTAGATGCAAAAGTCCATTCAGCGTTTACAGCTTTATTGCATTCATTGGATGCTGTTGCCTGGAACTGCTTGACATAATCTCTGGCCCTCTGTTCTATAGCTGGCAAGTCCTCTGTCTGTAAAAGATAAATTAGTCGATAGTTAGATCTCACAACTATACAAAACGATGCCGTTGGCAAACTGTTGGAGTGCAAAGCTAGATAGTTCCATGCAAATTAAAATTCATTCCCTAAAAATTATTAAAATGTACTTACCGGTGATTGGGTTGTAAAAATTTCAGAACTACTAGGTTCATCGTTATGACCTTCTTCACTGCTAGTACCCTTAGAGTGTACGGCAGTTAGTGAAAATATCGCAATTAGTAAAACGAAATGATTCAAAAGCCACATTTTAGATATTAGTATTTCAATAGCGAACGGAGAAGATCTGGAAGAAGACTGAGAGCAAAGTGGGATGATAAGCGAGTGATAATTAATAAAGTCCTTGACTGAAGCAAGTTTTCCAAGTGCTGGATATGTCTCTATGCAGTCGTATGTACTTTCATAGCTGAAGGTACTCACCTTAGATACCTACTTAGCTAAAGCTACTTACATATTCATGCCTCGTCCTGATTCTCATTGCATGGTAAACAACGAAAACAAATAAGGAAAATGCCGACGCCAAGAAACAAAATCGCAGAAGAGCAGAGGATGCATAGATAATACCCAACCACCTACTACTGTTGCATATATGGTATTCACGTTGACTGTGAATGGACAATTGTCAAGTTGGCTAGTGGTCCGATTCATTTAAAAATACAAGACAGATATGCAAAATAACGTCTATGCAAACTCCCTTTATCAGAATCTCAATATTCAATGCAGAAGTGGCAAGCTTCAGAAATAATAAACTGTTGGCAAACAGGCATACGCAGGATCGAAGTTGGAGTTAAATTGGACAGTTTATTAAATAAGTTTTATAGTGAAAGCTAGATAACAGATACATACACATGT
>JABASH010001009.1:0-30349 GCA_019776445.1 Tomocerus maximus
TACGGCGTTTACGGCATTTACGGCATGCCGTAAACTATTTTGATGCCGCATTTACGGCATTTACGGCAATTTACGGCATGCGGCATTTACGGCACACTCGATACTCTGACCAGTTGTATCTTGTTTCATGTATCTATAGGGATCTTTAAAATTGAATGACCTCATTTATCTCCCTTAACCCCGGTTTCCCTTCGAACCCGGGCTCTAGAGACCAGGGCTACACGTTTGATAGGTTTATTGAGAAATAGAACTGTGAACAGACAATTGAGCTATTTATTCATACTATTCAAAATTTCTGCCATCGCATCGCCCTGGATCACTAACTACAAAGTATTGACATACCATAAATGCTCTATTAACAGAGTATAACGTTGGCATTCCGTAAATGTTTTTTTGTATACGGCATGCCATAAATACCGTAAACTAACTAAAGACATCGTTTATAGCAGCTAAGTAAATGGCATGGTAGTATTTACTGCATGCTCTATTACAGCCCTTCAGGTACCTTGATATAAATATCAGAGAAATGGTTATAAATTATAATACAGATCCGCCCGGGCAAAAAACAATCAAGATTAGATGGGGCGGGGGTACAATGCGACTTTGTAAAACAGTTGCAAGGAACAAAAAGCAATTCCCAACATTCCACATTAAAGGAAAATAGCAAACTTTTTTTTTAAAATGAATGTTTTACGTTTTGCAATTTATCTATGTGCAAAGTAGTAGACAACCTGAAATTAGTAGTCAAACCAAGTAAATATTAAATGATTGTAGAGTTTTAGATCAATAACTCTTGGAACATAGAACTACAAAATGACACATTTAATTTATTTTTTGGTGCAATTTTTAGCAATTTAAAACAGGAAACATATTGCTTATTTAAATTCGCTTTCTAGATTTTTTATAGAAAAGCAAAAAGGATAAACAAGCTGCTTTTTTGTTCCCTGAGTGGCAAGTTATGCCTACGTGAAGCTGTGAGTCAACAGGGATTTTATCCAAGTCGTGGTAGAAACCCGGGTGCTATGCCAAACTTTCTCCACTTCTCAGATCTCTATTACAGATGTCTAGTTTAACTAGAGCATTTACGGTAATTGTATTAGTATAAACAAGTTGGAGGGAGTTTAATTAGGCATAAAAATAGTTTATTTGACGTAAGTAGAAAAAGTTTTTTGATTATAACGAGTCAAATATTGGATTTCCCAGAAGGTTGTGTATTGTTCCCTGACAAGAATCCATTAGAGCGGAGTAATTTTATGCCCGTGAATGGCCAGGTAATGGATAACTGTAGTTGGAAGCATTAGCTGATAAGTCTCGGTAAAAGCATTCAAGGTTCAAAGCTCAATTATGGTAGAAGATTAGACAATTACATACAATGCAGTAGCGTATTGTAATTGTGTTACTTTCAGTGTAACGATTATTTGAGCAGTGAGTGTGAGTGATGGTTGGGCGAATTGAAATGTATTGAGTCTGTCTCTGTAAATGTAGGTGTACCTAATTAAGGTATCTATAACAGCCGAGTCTTGGAGATAAATGTACCTTTAGTCTCGTCATGAACAAGATAGTGGTTTAGTGGAAGGCTGTAACTGGAGCGTCCTTTGGTATTCGAAGAATAGATTGTCATCCAGAAACCTTCCTTCGTCCACGGCTTTCTCAAAAGGAAGAATGGCACTCGGGATGTCAGATTGTAGAGCAATTTTCCTCCTCTGGCTTCCGCCACTTCCAAATGAAATATTTGTGCGAGTCCTCCGTCGAACCCTGGGAAATAAAGTTACTTGAGATGGTTTTCAACAAACCGTAAATAGGACTAATAATGCACTAATGTCAGCATTATATTATCATTGCCTTCTGTGCACTCGATCTCTATCTCAACTTCCTCTCCTTCCCAAGAACTACCGCTCATCTCCCGAGTGGAGCAATTAAAGGGAGCTTCCGGTTTACCTATTTAGCAAGCATATGTGAGTAATTTATTTAGTATATTTATGTACATCGTATAATTAGCCATTATAATTATCCACGTCAAATCTCAAAATTAATTGGATAAACATGGGAATGTTCGGTAGGGAGGAAGGACGAGTCTCATTACGCTAAAATCTAAGTAGGGAAATGGTTCTTTAGGTATTTGTGGAATCCAGACAGATTTAAGTCTCATTAATTAGCACGTCATGCGAAAGGAAAGAGAGAAAACAAATTACACGGTGGATGCATTATTTGAGACATGGAAGGCGTCTATTAGTGACAATGTTATTCGTTACAAGTGACAGAATACTTACTTGCTGTAGTCACGTGGTAGACACAGGGATGAAGTTGCTCACCAATCTCATTCGTAGCCCAACAAAGTATTGAGCCGTAATCCAACTCTGTTTTTGGAGTGTATGTCAAAATATTTGAAGTGGACGTCGGGAAACGATCTTCAGCCGTTGCCTATGACAAATGTTGCATAAAAATAACCTTCTACTGTATACCATCCAATTACAAGTAACTCAACAGTCGAATGAAATGGAGTAACCAATCTAAGATTTCTTTAAGGGTAGTCAGTAATTCACTAGGTACAATAGACAAGAGAGAGAGAGAGCAAATGTCAACTGAACCTCGGATGATTCACTCTCTAAAGAGTCCAATGAGGAAAGAAAAGCCCACTTGAAGTGTTTTTCAAGTGGAGGTGGATTCGCATCCACTTTGCACTCAATTTCCACCTGTTCATCTTTGCTCGCTCCAAATACTGTATTCTCATGAGCTTTGCATTGTGGTTTATCTGCAAATAATCAATAAAACACTTTAAAATGTCTTCACAGAAAATATTCGCTCTAAGTTTCTTTCAAAACCCTTTTCTATCTGTGTACACGGCGACAATGGAATTTCATGAGAATTTTTGTTCAAACAAGACATGAGAAATTCATACTAAACAACTACACTAGAAAGCTTAATGCAATTCTGCTCAAGTGGACTTACATTTTACGCTCACTTCGATCGTGTTTGAAATTACTTCCCCGGAACGGGTTTTGATGAGGCACACATACTGGCCTGAGGACCATTTCCCTACGTTCTCTAAATATAGTTCTAATTTGTTCTTCGACAAATGCATTCCTGTACTTGCTCCCATTTCATCCAGCACATGGTCCTGATTTAACAAACATTTTTAATTATTTCTACTAGTTTTTTTGCCATTTTAGAAATTTTGTTCTCTATTCATGCAATATCCTTTCCCACAAATTACGGGTAGTGCAAAGTTAGGATCTTCCATGTAGTACTAGTGTGCGGAATAAAATTCATAAGTCATGCATTGAAAACAATATTATTTCATTTACATTGTGCAGCCATAGGATTTCATATCCATTTTCATTTTCGTGATTATTTCCTCCAGTTATGTTTGTATGCAGAATACATTGAAAGTTGATATTACTGCCTTCTATAATAGAATCGGGATCAACATCATGTTCTAGAATCAGTCCTGGTATCGACACAACTATAAACAAAATAATACAAAAAACAATTAACATATTTATGTTTCGAAATCGTGAAATGTTTTAACCTACAGCTGAATTATTATTTTTCAGATATTATGTGCGTCTATCATCTATGGGATGTAATCAAATTGAATAATTTTGTGGCATGTTTTCTGTGAGCTGGGCGTAGGTTAGGCGATAGCTTGTCATCCGGCGCACAGGAATAAATGCCACAAAATTGCAATTATACGAGCCTTTTTCACACACCACTAATATTTGAGGTTAGAGCAAATAAAAACGGCCCGCCAAAAGGTGAAGTATAATTAGGTTACATCTATCTTGTGACATTCTGTGCGCACTCTACTACCAACAAACACTTTAATCATTTTTGTAAAATAAATTGATTCAGACTCCACTTGTAGAAATTCCATTCGTAACGAAATAAATTTGCACAGAATCGGATTTACATATTTCGTAGTGCCAAAGTGGAGCACCTATAACTCAAATTATTGTTTGTAACTCAATCTTCTTCTTTATTTCAATAATTAAATCAAGTTTTGAAATTGGCATAACGTTGTGTATGCTAATATGCAAGCTAGGTACAGATCTCGTGGGAAATCGCAAAGTTACTGTGCAAATCTGCAGATATTGCCTAAATCTTTGGTTAGACACGCTTTCTTTCTTTATTATGCTCCGATTACTTAAATGAATTCTATATATTTTTGGAAGAGTAGGCACTCATTTTTTCGATCCTAAATTTGGCTCGTGCAGCGTGAAATTATGTGTACGCGTGTAGAATATTTAGCGTGTTGCATAATAAAAGTAAAATTTCAATACTTAGTCCTTGGCATCTAGGATTGAAAATGAGTTCTGAATTTCATTAAAATATGGACTCTATGCGGTTCCACTATACTACTCTGGAAATGTGAATACCTACAGAACAAAAGAAAACTTTGCAAAGTCGTGAACTTAACGTCCTTCAACTAATACAGTGTATTGCATTAGTTCATTCCTCACAGTAGTTCACATCGACAAGGAAACCCCGTTACAAAGTTATCACACTCAGATATGGCAGTCAACTTTTAGCGAATTTGAACATACTCGTTTCGAATATGGACAATACCTATTCGCCCATCACCAAACCAAATGTTAATAATAACCCAAAAAAATGTCGATTAGTAAATGTTTATGACCCATAACTTGCAGTTTATCTGAACTTAGAAAGAACTGAAACTGCAGGCATGCAAAATAATTCATCAGGATGAAAGGATGAAATTCAACTGCCAAGCCCAAAGTTTAAATTGTAATTGGCAGATATAAGGCAAGAAATATTAATTTGGAGAAAGGGCATACAGTGAAAGTTGAGAAACGTACTTCGGGATGAGCTTTGGCGGAGTAAGTCAGGACGATATTATGCTACAGTTTGTATTTAAACTTGGTTTGTTTTAAAACTAATCGGTTTGTATTAAAGCTCATAAGTTTTAAAATGCATATCGCACCGCACTGTAACTATTTATTGAATTTTGTTCAATGAAACAAATTTCCGTCAAAATTAAACGTGCAAAATAATGTATAATATTTTGCGTGCCAGTTCAGTAGGTATTGAATTTATTGTAGTTTGTAGATTTCTAGGAGCTGCCCGACTTTTGCAGTTGGCAGAAATGTGCTGGGGGCATAGTAAAAATGGGCTTACAATCGCCTCATTTGAAGATAGTCTTTTGCCTATATATATCTAGACGGGAAACTGGAATGTTATACCATCGAAAATAAAATGTGAAAAGTTATAGACCCGAATGAATATCGTACACTATCTGATGCATGTAATAATTTTAGTATTTTAATGCATACTCAAAATGCAGATTTTATTGCCGGTCTAAATAGTTTTGGATTTTATTTATGCTGGCATAATATCCATTAGTAAAGAATTTTGAAGCGACTGAAAAATTTTGGAGTATTGGCCTATCAATCGTAATCACTGTGCAGTTTTTTCGTCTCACAATATTGACTAGTAAACTTTGAAAATTCAAATCTTCATACTTCATATTGTAATCAAATATATTTGGATGGAAGTGGAAGTTGACTTAACCTTCATATTCTCACTTCCTTATAATAAGTTATCTACATACCTGAATTACCTACCTGAATGAAACTCTCCTTTCGCCCTTAGATTTATACATCGAATTACGGAAATCAAATAATTGTTAGATGGATCCGTGGAATGTCCTGGCTTAGATTGGGATTGATAATTCTCCTTCTGTTGTACAGACTAGTCAATCACTTTCCCATTTTACTATATTCAACTTAATTCCAATAAATGATAAAATAGAGATTTTCTGAAACATACTAAATAGCTGTAGCAATTCCCTTTCGTTTAGCTCCCATTTTTTATTTAGAGGTCTCCTATTATGGATAAATTTTTGGTAGAATTCCAAAAAATATCGGCCAGTTTGACAGTATAGCGTTCACCAAATGTAGCAATACTAAGCAGAGATCTCGTTACCTGCCTCATTTAGACATGACTAAAATATTTCCATGCTGATCTCACATATTATTGATAAGATTCTTTGAGCATCAAACTATCCGTTATACTTTTTGACTTACAGGCGTGATGAATGATTCTAAATACTATTCATGTATAAATATGCAAATAGATTCTTTTGGTATACTCAAATAAAATCTGCTCCAAGACATAATAAAGGTAAACTTATACTGTAATTCATTGGAATCAAAATAGTATGCCGAATATATTCTACGCAAAGGTTTTCCACTATAATGACTGTATTTGATTAATCTCGGCCATTTTGTACAATTCACACCCAACTATGAGATGTGATGTGAGAAACGAGTAAAATTTAAATTTCACTGGCCCGAAACTGCATTTTCTCACATTAATGACATTTCTCACACTGTCTACAATGCACACTCACGTCACATGCGTCAACAGCACATTTCTCACACCCGTATACCGCATATGTTGTCGAACATTGTCTAAGACCTACGGCATACAACAATGGCTGCCATTTTGCACGAAATGATTGAAAATCCTGAATGAACAACATACCCAATACCGATGTAATATCGAGAATGTATAAAGATTTATGAGTCGAGAAAAATGCAATTACGAAGTTAAATTTGGTTATTTCGGGGTATTCTGCACTTATTTTAGGAAGTTACGATTTTTGCTGAGGATGTGATGAAATCGGGAAGTCGGATTTGGTATAAAACGAACTAGTTTGCTATATTACCTTCTAAAGGGGTTTCATTCTAAGTTTTTGCAGATTTGTATACTTGTACCTACACAAAACGGTGCATTGATCCGTTCCCAAAGCACTTTTGGGGACATAGCATGAACTGATGACTGTGTATAGGAATTTCTAACATAAGTTTGACAGGAGTCTTATCACACATTATTAGTTTCATTTCCAGAGTTATAGAGTTGACAAACGGATTTTATACGGAGACTGGGTGTGTAAGGAAATAAGTACATAAACGGGAATTATAGAGTAGATAATTTATCAATGCTTACACGTAAATCTGTCTGAAAAAAGTAGGGCCGGAAGGAAAGAAAGGGAGAATAAGTGAAAGCAGAGTCTCGGATTCGGAGAATAAGTAACAATAAGTAAAGCAAACTTGAATGAGTTTGGGTTAGTGAGTGTAGTGAGGAATTTGGAATGTCCATAAAAGGATGGAGAGAAAAATGTGTACACATGTAGTACAGAGAGGGAGATTGATTGTCGTCGTAGTGTAGTGTAAATACCATTACAATCCAGGCAGTCCTCACTAATCCAGTAGAATGCGGGAGGAATAAGTGATATGACATTGCATTCCACTTGGTTTACTTCGGGTGTCTGTCCTCGGAGTGTATTCAGCAGATTGTATATTTGGCTATAGCAGAATGGAAATAGGATTGCATACCAAGACTCAGAAAAAGAAGATTGTGGGAAGCAAATGGATGTGAAAGTATCCCATTATGAGATGACAGTGTGACTGTGACTCCAACTACACACTCTTCAGTGTTATGTTATCTTTAGTGTGTCATGGAAAAAAAATCCAATCGTTACCATCTATAGTATAAGCTGAGTGAGTGAGTGGAATTTCCACGAACACTCCGTATGAATAAGATTTGAGACATTGTTATACTGTATTAAGGAAGGAATCAAAGGATACACGTGAAATAAACATTTCCAACGAAATGTTGGATATAAAAATATTCTTATAATTATCTGTGTACTCTTTTTTGCAGAACAGCATCTGATTTCTTAATCGGGTCTTATAATTTATTTCATGCACATGATTGGGAAATAATGGAGATTGATATGTGACTTATTAAATATAGAGCGTCCATGCTTTTGGCGGAAATAAACCAATCAAATACTTGATTTCCATTATTAAAATATACAAGCAAACTTTTGGAGCAGTTCTTGGAAATGATTATCCTCTGTCGGCGTCATATGAAAGTTTGCTTATTAGTAGTAGTACAGTATCCATATAAGTGTGCTAGTAAAAGGGAAGTTTTTGAGGGAAAGTCTGTTATGAAAACGAGGAGAGCATTAAAATAGGAGGAAATGTGTGCATTAATAATGAATTGAATGCGCCGTTGTTTTCGGTTGGGTGTGTGAAGACATAGGCATGCACAGTTTATAGTAGTTGATATAATTAGAGTGAGTTTACTATTCTTACATTAGATAATTAAAGCTGTGGAAGATAAAAGAGGGAGAAGTTATGGGTAGAGACAGATGTTGGTCGTTATCGTTTCAGTTATTAATGTTGAAGGTTGGGTATTATCAGAAAGAAATATAAGAAAGTTGTAAAAATAGTTAGAATGTAAGTATGTAGAGAAAAAGTTACATCTGTTAGGGAAAGTTGTGTCTAGGTATGTTAGTTAGGTTTATGAGAGGTAGGGGCATAGACGGACATTTGTAGCTGTAAGTAGGTGGGTAAGTAATAGAGAGTAGCTGCTGGTTGGTGACTTGACGGACAAAGTAAGTGAGTCAAGTTAAGTTGAGTGGGACAAAGTACCTTTACCTTCTCCTTCACCTTCCCCATCGCATCCAACTCGGAGGAAAAGCCAATAAGCGACCAAGGACACGAAACGCCACTTATTGATCTTTATCATCCCAACCGATTTCTCACTCAAACTCTTCATCTCAAACGGAAAACTCGACTGTTCGTCGCACCACGTCAACTTTGTTCACTCCTTTCCTTCCCACCATCAAATTATGCATCTAATAAGTTCACCTCACTCACTGAAAGGAAGCCGGAGAAAGTGGAGAAAACTCGCACAGTCCATCTTTTATATCCTGCAATATGCACTGAGTTGGTGAGCTCTGTCTGCCTCCCGTATACTAATATGAAATGTAAGTAGAGCAGAGAAATTGCTTTGCCGACTTTCTTTTTACGCCACTGCACTTTAGTTTACTTTGGGTTTATGTAACTTTGAATGACACTAAAAGTTTCAGTTCAGTTTGGTTTATTGTTATAGAAGTAGGAATTTTCTCTTTTGTAGTCGAGTCATTTGTATGTTCAGTATACCAGGACAGCAACTGCTCATACCAACGGATCTATAACTTATTATATAATAATATGTAGATATTACTTAGGCAGGGACGACGTTCTGTTTCGTTTATTTCTCTTGATTCTGTTATGATTTCCTTTGGTTTGCTTACTTAGGGCACTTAGCTGAACGTTACGCTACTTTTCCTTGACTTCCCTCATAACGCATAATAATGATATGTAGTATGTTACCGCTGCGTTGTTTTCTTGAGCTAGACTGCATGGAATGCTTTGCCTTTTGTTTTCCCTAACATCACAATCAGTCAAACAGTTGCGTTAGTCTAACAAATCGATTGAATTGGACTTAAAAGACAAGCTCCTTTGTTCTTCCGTAACTCTGTTACATTAACAATAAGTTCTTCTACGTTTCTTTCTCTCTATCTGTCAATTCGATACAAATAAATCCATTTACTCCTTTCACACAAATATTATGTTCTTACCAGTACTATTACTTATTTTCTATACTATTAAATTGTGTGCACTTTGACCGACACAACAACACCTTTTCTTTTAGCTTTGTGACTCCTTATTCACATTACAGCTATAAATAGTACTACTTACGTAAATATTGTCTATCGACGAACTCTGTTGTTGGAAAACAAAATAAATACCTAGCATATTAAAAAACATGTCAAAAGTGAAAGTTAATAATGCACAGTTTGATTGAGTGGGATTTTATTAGTTTGAAAGCATGTGTCTACTTTCTAGTTAAGTATGTCTTGACTCACAAAACATTGTGCTAGAGGAATTGCAATTCCATTCATTTAAGAAGCAGAGCACAAATAAAATGAACAGAATGAATTACAATGAGACGTTTGTTTGACTTGTCCATGATTTCTCGTCCTCACTGAATTTATTGTTAATGTAAATGAAAACAGGATTCACTCTGTCTGGATTCCGACTGGGAAACTATTTTTTGAGGAAACAGAGGAATGCATAATGCATAGTTATTTTATACAGGAGATAAAGTGAAGCAGAGCAATAAAACTCCCTCAGATGCGGGTTATAATATTATACGTATACCTGTGTACTCTCTAGCTCTTTGATTTTGTACAGTGTGGAATGTATTGTGATTGAATGGATCAAAGCCGCGTCGTGGAGGAAATATTGACAGACGGTAGTTTTATAGTGGAAAAAGATGCTGGATTATATAGTTACGTTCCGACGGGTAGAAGATTGACAGGCAGAATCGCTAGTCGCAGATGAAACCGATAGGAAATATATTACACTTTTAAAGTAGACGCTAGCTGAATAGATAGACAGTGTCGATAGAAAATAAATGTGTAGTCAGTAAGCAAGATTGCTTGAGAATTGCCAGAATTGGCAAGAGATCTACGAGTCTAGCGAGCAGTGTTTGCACGAGTTCCACGCTGTTCAAGACACAGAATGTGACTGGCGGTGTGGAGTCGGAGAGTGACAATATTATATCGTGCGAGGAGGAAGAGACTAGGACGACGACACGACACCCGAATATTTCACTCCGCTCTGCTCAGGGAAAACGGGAAAAGTTCCAGGCAGCCAGCGGAAACTCAACTTGCCCGGTTCCTTTGCCTGGAATTCTGGCTGTGAAATACAAACAGAGCTATACTCAGTCTGGCTGGAGAAACGTTGTCTTGACTCAGATATGTAGTTGCATGGAGGATGTATTCTCGGCGTCGGCAAGTCCGTTCTCCAGAAAGATCTGCCAATCTATTGCAGAAGGTTCGACGAGACTTGTTTTCCTTCGACCTACGTTTGCGAACTGGAAATTCCGCTCTATCTCCTGCCCCTTATATTCTGTATGAATGACTATTGTGATGGTGAAGTTGCGTGTTTGTGGCCAGAGTTTCGAAGGAAGGGACATGGAATGGGCAGGGCAAGGTCAATACTATAATTGCAAGTGGAATTCTCCTCGAATTGAAAAATACTTTCCCAGCTCACTATTAGTGTCCTTATGCGTGCATTCTCCACCACACACCTTCATATTATTATCCGTCCAACCCTTTCGACCATCATCTGCTGCTTATTTATCTTTTCACCGTTATCTGCATATATTCCTAATATAGTATTAGTATTTCTGGTGTAGTAGCTAAGTACTAGGTGTGGATTATATTATATCATTTTGAGAGAGACAGACATCAAGTCCAGCAAGCCAAACGAAACCAAACCATCGTATCATATCTTCATCCTGCAAAGCTTACACGTCAACTCAATTTCCAAGTATACTCCATTGATATGAGAAGAGCATTCCAGAACTCAGACGAATGCTCAGTGTGTGCTCTCGGTGTGTGTCTGCTGGAAAACCGTATTATAATATTATTCTCCCTGTTCAAATGGACATGTAGTGGATTTAGTGGTTTCCTTACTTAACGCTACAAGTTACATACAACAGAGTACCATGTACTAAGTAGTCTACACAGTCTCTATATACTAATAGTATGTATTTATATATTATATTTATATATTTATATACCTCAGCAGGATGATCGCAGTGTGCATTCAAGCCAGTCCAAGCAAAGGGCATGGAGCTCAGCTATTTCCGAGCTAATAATATGTCCAGCCGAGCAGATCTGAATCAAAGCAAGCTAAACCGAACTAAACCACATGAGAGAGAACAGAAGGTGTTAGCACCATTATATAGATACCTACATAATATCGGATAAGCCGCCGTCCCATCAGCATCAGCTCCAATTCATTCCATTCCACGCCAAATACCGGACTATGCGGACTTTGTGGGAGGGCATTTCTCCTTAAATGGAAATTCAGAGGGAGAACAAGTAGGCAGTGTATCCGAACGGAAATTATAAAGCAGTTGACTGAGTTTCCCTTCGCTCAGTTATGTGGGTCCTGAGCCTAGTCCAGAAATTCATTTCGGTCCAGCCTGGAAATTCAGTTCCACCATCTCCTAGCAGTACTTATTTACTCGAGTCCAGGTCAGTCTAGCAGTTTAGCTCCAATCGACTTCAATCCACTCCTCCAGCAGCACGGACAAGAAAACTCGCCTACTTAGACTCGCCAAGTATTCTGGACCAAGCTGTGCATTCCAAGGAAAGAAACTACTACCTTGGAGAAAGCTACACCGTAGCAATAGAAAGTTAAGAAATTGCTTTACAAGACCAGGAGAAAGAAGGAGACGAACCGAAAAAAGGTACATTAAATAGGCACGCTCCCTACATCCCGGCTAAGAAAGAAAACAGACACAAGGGGCAAATTCTCTGTACCATCTCCGATATTACGATCTACACACACACAACCTTTTCAATTTATCTCTTCAATCTCGGCTATTGAATCAGCTTCTCTATTGTGTCCTATTTCACTGCGCATGCCATGTCGCCGGGCCAACTGCTAACTCCTGTCATCTCTTGTCTAATATTATGATTATCACAATTAACATAATATTCATATTTTGATTGAATCTAAGCACACGGAATTAAATACCATGATATAGCATTACTGTTATCATTTACCACAATTAAAGACCAACAACTTTATACATAGTTGTCCATTTAATTCCCTTTTCCACGTCTTAAAGCGTAGTGAGAAGAAAGAGAGTAGTAAGAAGAATTTTCTTTAGCCAGCTCCAATAAGGTACTTGAGGAATACGAGTGGACATGAAAA
Organism: Tomocerus maximus; assembly: GCA_019776445.1. Lineage (NCBI taxonomy): Eukaryota > Metazoa > Arthropoda > Collembola > Entomobryomorpha > Tomoceridae > Tomocerus > Tomocerus maximus. Next base: position 12,594 of record JABASH010001009.1, read on the forward strand.
CTTTCTAAGAACGTACCTACAGTAGGAACAGAGAGTATAAGTAGCAGGTTGGGCAAGGTCGGCAGAGAGAAACCCAGACAGAACTCTTTTGGTAGATATCTCATGGCATATGGACACAATAGTAATATTGGTAGGTACACAGAAGCAGAGGACATGCCCAAGGTGTAGGAATACTAGAAAGCTTTAGATAGCGAAATACCGAGAAGGGCAGGCAAATGCTCTTATTGACAGAGATTATGACAATTTGCTTCCGTCGCAGGCTCTCTCATGGTTTCGAAAGCTTGTGTAGTCCTCACTGGTCTGCTAACCTACAATAAAGCAAGGGTTAACTGTATACCTACATATTATATTATTGGTATATATATGTATAAGTATATGTAGAGAAATAATATATGTAGAGAAATAATATATGTAGAGAAATAATATATGCAATATGTAGAGAAAGATATTATTGAGGAGAGTATGAGTGAGGGGAAAGCATGGCTATTAGTATTAAGAGTGGAGTCGAATGGCGATGATGTACATGAGTATTTGGTGGATGGTAGAACGGAATTCACATCAGAGTGCTAATGCTAAGGGAGAGAAATGGCCTAATCGTAAGTCTACACTAATGTATGTAATGTGTTAGCATCTGTAGGGACTACTATTGCAGCTTTGGCTAATGCAGAGAAATGCTTGGCTTTCTCTCTTTGTCTCTTCCTATCTCATAATAATCGCAGTCTAAATCATTTCTAATCACAACTTTCACAACTCGGCTGGCTTTCTTGGTTTGTTTTCCTTTCTCCTCTGCGTCTTCCTTTCTCCTTCCACTTTCTCTCTCTCCGACTCTCTTTGACTCTCTCTGACTCTCTCTGACTCTCTCCGACTCTCTCTAGTCTGCATGAGTCTATGCAATATGCAGGAGCATTCTCCACAACGCTAATGCAAACATTCATTGTAGTGGCCGTGGAGCGAGCAAGGACATTTAAGGTAGACTGTAAATATGTAAGTAAGGGAAGGAGAAAGCGGGTAATTGTGTAAGGAAGGAAGTGAGCGGATGGCGTGTGTAGTCTCACTAAAGATTTGTCCAGAGGTTCCGTGTCATTTTTCTTGACGGGAATTGCAGTTGCCTATCTTGCCATTACTCATTTACCAATTGCCTTGTTGTGTCGTGTCCTGTCGCCTTCCCTTAGCCTCCACCTTAAGCTGGAATCAAAATGTGGAGTTGGTGTGACACAAGCTGGACTGGGACTGGACCTATATATTATTAAGTACCTACCTACGGATTATGCCCGGTCCAGCAGAGTCTCCATCAACATTCATGTAGCATTTTCCACTATTTCTTACTTAGACTCAAAGTATTTTTCCTTGTGTCAACTCCCTTTGTCCTTCCTCTGCCTGTCTGCATTCCAATTGCCTTCATTTCATTCAACTCTTTTTCTTTACTTTTTCCTTCCTTCCTTCCTCCAGCTTTTTACTATTACTACGATTACTTGAGCTGATGGCAGCTACTCCCTACACACTACTACATATATATTTCTACATACATACATACTTCTACATACTTCCGACAGCCAACTGTGTGCAGTCGTCGTGGTTAGACTCCCTATCGCTACTTTCCCCTCACGTAAGCTTTAACCTTTAGTTTAGCTTTTGCTCCTTTCCATTTATTTTTATTATTATTTCTATCTCTGTTTCATCTCAGTGGTCTGTTGGAAACATTCTATTATCCCATTCCTTCTAATGTCCATGGTAATGTCCGCCTAATACGCTGTGTACAGCTAGTCCTGCTAACATTTCATTAGTTCGCCAAGTACAAACTAACCCATCATGCATACATATGCTATATACAACAAAACTCTCCGCCCCCATATGTTTCCCCACCACCACTATTCGCATTTACCCTCTACAGGTATTTTAAAATTATAGCTACGTTTTTGGAGTTCATAAATTACACCGAAATTCCTTTTCAGATTAACTCCATAAGGAATGGCTTCTTCAGTCTTCAACGTGCTATGGGATTTTACACTCCCAAAAATTAATGGCTTGAGAACAACTGCTTATTTTTATATCCCTCCAATGAAAACTGGATTTTTTGGACAACTCTGTCTTATTTATGCACAAATGAAAAAACTCGTCTGGATTAAATGGAAAAATTTCAGCTACATTGAATGCTACATCGTTTGAAATGTATTACAGCTCTTTTTGTTCGACTTGATAAAAGTATTTTTTAAAATTCCAACATTCTCGAAAATCAAGTAGTGAAATTATGTTAGATACATACATACATGTGCATAAAATCATCCACACTCTATTTGCTAAGATAGTAGAAGTAGAAGTTTTTGATATAGTCCGAAAGTAGAACGGGCAGGTAATACTGTGGCCAGGAAAGCCGGGTTGGTATTAAATCCGGGTTCGATAAATCGTTTTCCATCTTTGTTCCTACATATATTGATGGATACAATTTAGGGTTTGAGCAGAGGGCAAGGATTGAGGCTATTGCAACGAAAAGGTAGGGAAAGTAAGTAGCTATAACATTCCAGGATCTCATGTTGAGTTGAGCCTTTGTAGTAAAACTTGTCTTGGACTTTGACACGCAGTGCTAGAGAGTGTAGCATAGGTGGGTCTGGAAGTGAGGTCAACTACTTACTTACATATATGAGGCTATAGCCATTGTATAGGTATGTGCAGTACGATATGGGATGAATTGCAGAACTCGGGGAGTTTTGTCATTAGTAGGTGATATCTGGAAATGTTTATCTTTATTTGCACTCTGTGTCTCTTTATCCTTTTTATTCTATTGCGAACCTCGTCAAATAAAGCTGGCGAAGACAAGAGAATCGCATGTAATTCAATAGACAAGAAATCTCTCTGGCTCAACTTCTGCTACTTACAGTAATACTGCAATACATTTTTGGTAATTGATATTTATTTAGCCGTTAGATATAATATGAAGTTTGGTATAGGTCCGTTTGGTAAATATAAAAAGGACCACGCTCCATGAATACATATTACGGTTATATGTTTCGATTAAGTGATTTACTGGCTTCGTAAGTATTTAGTGTTACTCTTAGAGCCTAGGTAGTTGATATGGGAGTGCAGATGGAATTTAATATCCGTTATAGAATGTTGGGGCGGGGAAAGTGTAGAAATGACATGAGGGAAGCCGTAGGTGTTCTGGTTTGGTGGGGAGTTGAGAAAGTCTGAAAGAAATGTCTCTAGTCTATTTTGTCCATGCTGCGTTTGTTTTCATGAATGTACATAAGTACTCGGAAGTAGGTTGTTAAAGACCGTGAACATTGAATTCCTCCGCATGCATTCAAAATAAAGGCAATGACGCTACACATAAATAACCTAACACCAGAGTGGAGTTGAGTGGAGCATTAAGGCCTAGTTTCCATGCATATTGTAGTCGTAATGTATTTCCACCCGTACACTGCTACTACTACGACTACGACTATATTATTACTACTACTACTACTACTTGTAATCTAATGGAAGGAAGACTATTGAAGAACGCTCTTCCTAACTTCTATCTACATTTGCATGCCCACCACCACCACTGAATATATATATATTTCAAGTAACTATGTAATATGTATATATTCATAGAATAGACATCCATGAAATAAGGTAGGTACACAGACTAAAGCCACAAGAGGCAATGAAAGTATAAGTTATTTTAGTAGAGCACGGTGAAATGAGATTTTCTTATGATAGCAACTTGGCTCTATGTAGACGAGTTTTCTCCGTTTCCAATGTACTTTCCACTTTAGGAGTCTGTGGCTCAGTCGGCTGTTTGTTTCTCTATAAGTTGTGAATGTGTTTCTGAATATTACCGGTCATATTTATTATTATATTTGCATAGCAATCGGTCCTAGTCACACAACATCCTCACAACAACATTTTATCTGGCAACAAACACTTTATTATGTTTGCTAGCAGTCCATATGTGTCGGTTATAAATATAATATCCATGCTACTACTACCTTATAGTAATACGTAGTGGTTTAATATCAGGCGATAAGAGAGGAGAAAGTATATATGTACAGGGACATATATATAGTATGCTAAATATCATAGGGATATTATGTAGCATAGTATTGTATAGTGCGGGTACATTTGGCTAAGTGTACTTACTTACAGAGTGCATCAGTGTATAGTGTATCTGTCGTTACTCTGTCTGTCTGATACATTCTTGAAGAGTGTGAAGGACTGGAAGAGGCTTGCCTTTGTACATGTAGTGTGTGGAGTACCTTATTTTACTTACTTATCGTTAGCTCAGGTCTCTTCTCGACTTATGTGATGTGCTTAAGTTCTGAGAAGATGCAAAGTGCACGATCAACTTCTGAGAAGAAGAAAATGGAAAAAGGAAAGAACAGAGAAGTTGAATTGAGGGAGTTGAGTAGACTTGACTGGAGTTCAGTTCAGTTTACTACGCACACAGAATGGGGGTTGTTGGATGGAAATGGAAGGCTATAGGCCAACCCAAGGAACATACTTACTTACGACCTGATACTAATAGCCACCATAAGTCCTATATGGCGAAACTACAAGAAAATATGCAAATGTAGGACAGGAATACATAACAGCCCATTTTGACACATTTTGTGTTCCAGTCCAGAGTACCCAACTAATGGTTAGTAAGTTTGAGAGAGATTGCAAGTCTGGATAAGATGAGGATGACTACTTATGTACATACGACATACATGCATGAATAATGCTATGTGCCACTTATATCTCTTAAGTGTGCATTGTTGTCCGTATGAAAAGTAGATTGATACAATTTTATACGAGTCGTGAAGTGGAGTTGGGAATCTACTTAAACGTGTGCAAAGTTCACTAAGTAGCTCTATAGCTCACTTACCCAGGGCAGATATGCAATAATAATATTATGATGATGCACCTACCTACCTACTCTGTAGACTTTGAAGCATTGTGTGCAGGATGGGATGGAAATAATAGAGTTGCTTGGAGTTAGTGCCAGAGCTGGAGTTGCCATAAGGCAACCATAGGCAGGCAGTGTTACCTCCTGCTGGAATATATTGACTAGGCTCATTGTGGTGACTGTGTAATGTAAAGTACTTTGTACATGGCACCTCGAGTTGTTCCGTTGTTCGTCAATAATTATGTCCATGCGTAGAGAACAGACCAAACCAGAGTAGGAGCAAGTGAGTCAAAGCAAAGCCAAGGAAAGTAAACCAAAGCAGACCAGAGGAAACTGGCTTTTTAGACCATGGAGACTTTGATGGCTTTAGCAACTTAACTTTCCCTTGCATTGCCCTGCATCTTCCTCTACTTACTACTATACTATTACTCCACATTATGTATTTATGCATGTAGTGGAGAGATATGAATAGCTTGTCATACCATATTGGGATGTATCCGAGAGGAAATTTAAAAGAGAGCTCCTATGCTCAATATACATTCCGCACTACAGTGGACTACACTGCACTACAGTGTACTACCTATACAGCAGTACATATAATAGTAAATAGTACTACTGTGTGATGCTCCTCCATATTCCGCTCTGCTCTCTCTCTCTCCGGTATGTACCTATATGAGAGTGAAGTTGTGAACACACGGCACGGGATATGATTACATTATGATGCCGTGGAGATGGCAAGAAGGGACTTTTCCAGTGAAAGTCGAGTGATAGTCAATATTCAGTTGTGCTACATCCGCAACACATTTATTTAAATGAGCCAAGTCTTCTTCTCCTCTAAGCTCGCCTTCATGTGTGCATATACATACAGACACGTCTACATATACATACAGACACGTATATACACAGAGACACGTATACATATCCTCACTGGAGAAAACATAACCTGCTTTTGGCTTCCTTCGGATTTGCTTTTCCTCCTCTCTCTGTGCTTTCCCCGTTCTCCGTGTGATTCCCGGCTATTTAGGCATAGATAGACAGACTCATTTTACTCCTTGTCCCTGTGTATGCAAATAGGGATAAGTGCAGCTCCTATTTATTTTTCTATTGTGTTCTCTAGCAGCTATAGAGTGCTAAGTCGAGGAAGGACAAAACAATGTGTACTAGGTGTATTATAGGAGAACAAGACCTTAGTGGTCGGAATCTTGACACAACTGGAATAATATCCATTCTCACTCACAGAAGAGTCTGCTCAATCCGACGGATCAACTAAACTCACCTCCTCACTTCCATTCTATTTACCACGACTCACAATAATAATACAATAAGCTTTCATTGCATTAGCCTAACAAAACAAACCAGAAATGAATACAAATGTGAATGCTTACATTTACAATTACAACCAGTTCTCTATTTACAGTTCACGGCAACGTATAGACACTCTCTAAAGATCTATTGTCTCCCTAATTGTCTACAGGCATTCTACTTCCATCACATTATCCTCCTCTCTCTGCCATTAGCCCTACCTAACGACTACTACACTCCGAGTCTCATGTTATGTAGTTGTACGTCTGTACACGGACATCAGTGTCTCCGGTGCACACGAATGACAAATAAATGAGACCTAGTGTCATGCCATGAATGAATTTGATTGGAAATTGGGTCGGATGAGTGAAATGAAAATGAAACCTGTTGTATTGTATCTAAACCATTCTCAAAATTCACTTTAGGGACCATACGCCATACACTAGCCAGCTCACGCCTACTGCCACTTTACAATTCAACTCTATTTATACACTCTGCTATAAATATTACTTTGCTTATGATGTACCTCTGGGTGTCACTATTACTAATGTAACAAAGTGCAAACAGTAAACGTAAATCAACCCACATTCATTATTAATATTTCTAAGTAATGGAATAGGTACATACTGCAAGTATACATATTTGTATATGCTACTCATACATAAGTGTAGAATGTGTACATACGAAGTCAGTATACTATTGAGGTGATGAACTAGTTTCTATTGTTTCCCCATGCCTTTATCACAGTCAAGCAATAAATGAGACTCTACTAAATATACACTACCTACTACATATTTGCTATTGTATGCAATTTCAACCAGCAATAAATAATACATATTTTAGTCAACTTGGTACAATACCGTACGGGAATTCTGATAAAATAGTAGATACTTATAGAATCCATATACGTACTAATTAAGCACAACGGATTGTAAGTGTTCATTCTGAGAATCTGCTAAAGCATCTTTTGTCATTCATTTCAATAGGAAATATCGACGCTTAAATTAATGCCAAATGTCCATTTAATCAAGACAGCGTACCTAAGCGGACATTGACGTTTGTTTAATATCGCTTATAAATATTACTTTGGGCTGCTTGAGATTCCCCACAAATTCATTCATTACACACGTTATAATATTTCGTGTAATCTATTTTAGAGTCCTGATTAGGATCGTTTACCTTGGGGCGACAATTTTCATTAGCGAATGTTTAATGTAGAAACTTTTGTCGAAAATTGTTTTCTTGAATTACATACTTTCATTGCATGTAATTTTACAACTTGCCAAACCAGTTCATTTTGAAATGTGTCGCCACTATAATATTGTTAAGAATGAAACGACTAATGAAATTGGTATGTGTTTGCGTTATGTATATAGTTTAGATATTTAATTGAGGAAATGAATATTATTAAGTAATTGGAGTAAATAAATCCAGTTTCAGTGGCAGTCGGCAGTGCTGTTTACTGCGTGAGTAAATTTTAGTAGAACTAAGCCGCAAGGCATTTAGTTGCAAGTTATTTATTTATTTAGGAACCTGAATAGTGGTATTTGTATTTAATTTAGTGTTTGAGTTTCCCTTGGGTAAGCATAAGTAAATAACCGTGTGGAATGTCGGATGTCTTGAGACATAACTGGAACTGTTGTAGAGGAGTGCAAGGTAAGGTATCCATACATACCTCATTTCAAGTGTAATATGGCAGAACTACCGTAATATGTATCATTGTGAGTTATGAGAACATGCACTCACATTATCTATATATATTTACAATTTGAGGTTTCTGAAGAAATTACTTATATTCCCCATTTCCGTGGTTTCTTCGTCAGTGATTCGAAAGCTAACAAAGAGACAACAAGTATACTAGAGAAGGTAGTCTGAGACACGAAATCGACTGTGACATAAATATTTCATGTTCATGTTACATTAAATTCACTCGGTTGACTAGGCTGTAGTTCACAGAACAGTAGACTAATAGTGTTTTAGTTAGGAAAAGACGAATCGAAAATAATCATGAGAGTAGAATTAGTTTCACCGTCCGTGCATTCATGTAAGAATATTATTACACAAGGGGAAACATTTCTGCCTGAGTTGCTGAAAACGTTCCGATGTGCTGTACAAGGTACGTATTATTCTGTAGTCAACGAAAATCCGTTTATTCATTTTATATCAGCCTACTCATATATTTTCCTTAATATTTCTGCTACATGGTTAATAGCCACTGTAGAATTGCCAATGTCACTGTGATCAATTCTCCTTTTCCATTAAAATTTAGAAATGGAAGGTCTCTACACTCCCCTGGATGATATTTTTCTCCTGCGATTCCTCCGAGCGAGAAAATTCAATCTAAGGGAATCTCTTATATTGGTGAGTGCCCTGCCGTCGTTCATGTAATCTGAAAACCCGTGTAAAACAGAAGAACTGCCATCTCCTAAATGTCAGCCCATATTACCTAAAGAACTAGATAATATGCAATGGTGCTCCATTTCCTTTCATACAAATACAGATAGATAGTCGATCTCAGCTCCGGTCCTATGATTTATACTCAAATCTACTCAGATTTTTCAAATTCTAATCTACAATCTACTACCTCTTTCACAAGCGCGGACGTGAGATATTGGATTTCATACAATTCCAGTCAATAAATTATTGTGCCCAACTCCTTAACAACTATACTGCCTTCTCACCCATTGTCAGCTCACAATATTCAATCGGAATTTTCTCATTGTTTGCCTCCTATCCCAAAAGAAATTTTCTTACTTATTTAAAAATTCAGACCTAATGCACCAGAGAAATGTCACAATTGTCCTCCATCTCTCAGCTTTTTGAATTAGTACATTTTTCTATAGAATTGTTGAAATGCCTGGAACTAAATCACAGCGACATGTAAATATTAACTATTATGCATAATTAGGTACCTATCTAAAATAGTAATTACTTTTCAGGATAGTTTAGGGAGTTTTGTTCTATGCCTACAAGATCACAAAAATAAGTATATTGATATACAAAGCATAATTACGCATCAGGAACTTCGAATTCTGTAGAGGAGATTAAAAGCTGAGAACTCGGGCAGGAAATCATGCCAAGATCTTTCCTGAGAATGATAGCATCTTAATGAACCTTTATCATATTGACATTAGTTGTCATATCACAATAAGAGAATATCAATGTGAGATAAAAATAAAGATCGAATGAGACAAAAATCCTCTCCAATCACAATTCAAAATTTAAACGGTCGACATAGTGAAACTGCTCCTAACTTTCTTTCATTTAAAACCTTATGACTTGTCTCTTAGTACTTCCATTACTTAGGAGATTATATTATATCAATTTTTCAGTATCATAAAAACATTGCATCCCCTTGTTATATAATATGAATGTACTGCTTACTTGTTTTATTGATCTTCTGAAAGTAATTGTTAACCATATTATTTGAGCAGTGTTTTTAATTCCACGATTTTCAGAGGCCACTAATATTTCATTTCTAGAAATTGAGCAATTTTGCATACAGATAGTTATTTTTAAGACTTTGCTCTTTATTATTAATAAATAATAATAATGCTTGTGCTGAATTTTCTCATTTTGTTTACTACCCTACTTTTAGACTTCATAAATTCGAGATTGGTAGTAAAACTAGGCAGTCTTCTAAGTGCATGATGAAATACAAAAACTTAATTCCCATTTTCAAATTCAAGGTGATACCAAAATTCATCCATAAGTCTTGTTAAATGCTTTGGGATAGGATTACGGGTGTCAGTCAACTAGTGTTACGTATAGATACCTAATCTTCTGTTATGCTACGACAGTAGTAATCATAATTCAGAATCTAATCGAAACAAAATATAAGGGCTAATATTTCATTATGCTTAAGTACTGAAGTTAATTGTTTATGATGCCAGAGGCTAATGACATTTACCAAATTTAACACTGTACTATTAGGAATTGAAAATCAATAGTATATTACTATGCAAAATAACTCTCTCAGTATTGCAATGTACTGAAGTAGCAATATATTGAATTATTTTTTATAAACGTGTCTTTATAAGACAACCGCAATTTTGTGTTACATGTACTGAGTAGTTTGCAGTTTTATCTGGAAGCAGTGGATAATTATGATCTAGAATTATAGTCAGATTCAGAATTGTTTCCAAAGGAGTTTACAAATGTTATAATCCAGAGTAGCAGATCCTGTCTGGAAGATCATAATGAAGCTGTGAATTAAATCGCATAGGTATCTGTACTACATGGACTTAGTGTTCGCCATACCTTAACCTCTAGTATGCTGTCTCAAATGTTGTTTAGTCATTCGTTTCTCAATAATTTTTGATGTTAGAGATAGAATTTATTAACAGTACCTATTATTTACTGTTTTTACTATTTGTGAGACCATATTATATAACGAAATGAAAACATGGTAACAAATGGACCATGAATATTATTATTCAGGCCTGAGGAGATAGTGTGGAGAGAATTAGCCAGTTTTGGTAGGAATTTTGGTTGGAAAACTTGTTGTTGTAGGAAAGGAATCTAATGTGAAAGTGAATACAACAAGTTATTTTGTATGATTTAAAATATTAATAGGGAGACAACATGAAAAGCGGGTAGTACATTGGGTGGAGAAGTCAGACTAAAGTCAGCATAGTTGGAAACAGAGAAAGTCGTGCCAAACAAAGGTTTTCGGTCACACACTAATATAGTTTGGAGAAAACTTGATGATCCCGGGGAGCTTGTTGTGCCTGAACCAACTTTTACCCTACAGGCATTGTCCATGTAGGAAACATTGAGCTAACTTGTGATTCCTCGGCTGAGAGTAAAGTTGGGGCAGACACAACAGCTCCCCTGGATGATTAAGTTTGCTCATCCCAATGCAATAGAGCAGTAGTTTGGCATGTCATTGCAGGAGACAGTAATTTTGGGAATCAGTAAAAGGAGGGCAGTATAATAGATGGATGGAGTGATCCAGACATTCACTTCAATCCATGCCCTCGGCGATTCAGAATCTGTACATGCAGTTTGCGAATTTGCAGAAATTGAGTTTTCCCTGAAAAGGTGTAGCTCAGAGATACTTAGACAGGTGGGTCATAATTAACATACACTGTGTACATATGAAAATGTCTATCAAAAGTATGCATGCAGTCAGGCAAATTATATAATACTAAGAAATATAAGCAATTTGTATATAATTACGGTTCTTCTGTCTAAATGAGCAAACTGAGAGGTGAGTGGAGCATCGAGAATTGTACCTATTTATATGTATGTAGATCTCTGACAATACTTTCGAGAGCTTTGTTAGGAAATAAATGTGAGCTACCTACTACATATAAGGGGTAGAGTATGTTGTTTATAGCAGTAGATGGGTATAAATAAAGGGTATCCGGAGCTGGTTTGGAAAAATGAAGGGACAGGAAGAGAAGTTGTAGTTATTACGTAATATATAATAGAGTGGTGTGGGTTGAGTTGACTTAATTTTGTTTGTAAGTAGAATGTGTCTGGTTTATTTGTACAGTTGAGAGTGTATTATGAGATGCTCCGTGGAAATGCAGATTTACAGTCGCTAACGTTCAGTGCAATCAAAGGAATCTACGATGTAGGGATGCTCACAGTTCTGAAGAAGCGAGATTCCCTGGGTCGAAAAATCCTTTACATACAAACGCGTAAATCAAGATTCATTTCATGATGGTTCTTTTAATGGGACTTAAAGATGAGGTAGTTAGTAGAGTTGTGTGTGATGTCTGTGTAAGAGATAGGCTATTGATTACGATGACAGGGCATTGGGATCCGAAGGAGGTGAATGTGATCCAGATGCTCAAGGCCTCTTTTTTCGTCGTGGAGGAAATGACCATGTGCGAAGAGACGCAGAGGAACGGGATGATCATGATATTCGACCATGCAGGGATGACTTACGAGCAAACTCGGCGGATAGCCGCTCAACTCTCTCTCACACAAATCAAACGACTCCTTCCCATCTTCCAAGTAAAAACACTCATATCCGTTTTTCTTCTCTGCTTCCCGAGCATTCAACATCCATAACTAATATTCTATAGTCGACTCGTAACTATTTCTCTGTGTCGTCATCCCATCATATTATGTCAACCCAAGCAACGACTCGCTATTTACTAAATCTACACCATTCTACTAACAATCAGTATAACCATTTTATTACTATTGCCTATATCTCAATATACGTGTTCGTCACACTCATCTCCCCATCAACTATTTACTATACTAAACATCCAATCTATACTACTAATAGTAAATAACTAACTATATCATTATACCGACTTGCCTAATATTTTCTTGAGATAACGTCGATGGTTGCCCTAACCATCCACCTTATTCTACTTAAATGTACACGAAATATTCCAGGGTGGCTTCCCCGCTCTCTACAAAGCCTTCCACATCACCAACGCTCCGTTTGTAATTCAATTCGTCTATGCTCTCGCAAAACCTTTTCTCAAAGAGAAAGTTCGCAAAAGGGTAAGTTGTCCTATCTAGTACTATTCTATGAAATGCCACACAACACAACTTATTAAAATTAATATCGTGTACAAATGCTACAGATAGTAGATATGAGACTGCTATGTGCTGCCTTGGTTATCACAGACGTAATTAATTTTCATTTCTTGAGGGGGTTTGAGATAACTAGTCTGTTTCAACGGCCATTTGCTAAGCATTTTTATATGCACTCTCTGCTGCATAAGTTTATTACCATATTTAGGGACTATGCCTTTTAAACTTACAACAACCGTTACGCTAAAGTTACGCCCATACTTAGTTACTCGCCATCCAGCACCTTTTTTTATTAAAACTTTCCCTGTCTCTTTACGTTACTTTCTCCAACAACAAAGAAACTCCGCTAAAAATTTCACGCTTTCTTTTTTAATTTCTTACTTTTTCACCATTACTTTGTCTCAGAACATGCATGCTGCTAAATTATATATATGTAGGTACATATACACAGATGCAATATCCAATATGTAGGCACCCTAAGAAACTTCAGTAGTACTTAATGCTTTCACTTAACTATACGATTAGTGTGCTGGGCTTTATTTTCTTAATGCTTCTGACTAAGAATTCAACTTTACTGAATTTACCATCTATTTTTATTCCATGCCACAATTTCAATTTTTCTTTTTCCTAACTCTACAACATTCTTTACATGCTGAAAAGTAGAAATAGTAGAATGCCATTGTTGATCAAATCCCTTTGTACAGAGCCAAACCGCGATAGTGCTCACCATTTATGTGTATATATTGAGTAGGAGTGATAATCGCACAGAGTTCAAAAGATTTATTGTATATTTCATATTGTGCTTCCATAGATTCATGTTCACGGCAACGATTTTACGTCGCTACACAAGCATCTTTCGCCAGATATCTTGCCTGAGACTCTCAGAGGCACATTGTCCTTAGTCGAAGCCGAAGACCACAGCTTAAAGCAAACCATGCTTTCCAAAGAGGACTACTACAATGGTATTAATTTATAACATTCACTTCATACACTACACCACAGTACAATTCAAAATAATATGCGTGCGATGCATTTTCACAAAAGAATTTCAAGGTACATTTTCTATGCATTTTATGCTACGCTCCCGTTTATTTTCTATTTCATGCACAGTTAACGCTATGCACCCCATAAATACGTACGTTAAAATACCTCTTTCTATCATTCAAGACCACTACAAGACATGATCCACAAAACAACTTTTTCAAGCGACATAAGTATTTGTGTCGCAAGTCGCAACTCGACGTCAAATGACGTACATTTTTATTTAGATCGTCTGAAACTGATCAAGTCATTTTTAAATAAGCGGGTTTTAAAATAATTCTAAAATCGCGTCGGTTAACGTGACCACAGTTTACTTATTTCTATGCGGACACACAAGCAACTTGATCTGCAGTACGCAGTGCTAACAGCCGAGTTTATTTAAATTTTTAAATTCCTGGATGAATTAAAAATGGTACTTCTATAAATTATTATTATTATATCCATGAATTCAATGAGTCAAATTCTCATGTCTGACTCTCAAAGAGAACCTACTCACAAACTTCATAGAAAGAATTTGAATCATCCAAGACTTAAGGCTGGGTTATGTGGTAGCTCAATTACATTAGTAACAGGTAATGACGTCTCATGCATAATAACACTAACACTTCCTTCAGGGCACAAGGTAATGTGGTGTCGCATCATATTAACTTATTTGCTGCAGCTTTTCCATATTTTAACCAAATATTCTGTATAACATGAATAAGTATACAAAAAAAGTAGCATCCCGCAACTTTCTTCATTGAAAGCCTCGGACACGAAACTTTGAACAGAAAGTAAGATCAAGAAAAATTAAAAAAAAACATTAAGTTATATAAAAGTAAGATTAAAACTACCTCCAAGCTCTAAAGAGTCCAAAAGAAACAAAGTTGGTACAAGTGTCATGATATAATTTTAAACATAAATTTGGCTTTTGGCAAATATGAATGTTTTTCATGTCGATAATGAAATGATAAATCATAGATCATAAAAATATGGAAATTGGTAAACGGTATATCTCAGCCATGATTCATTGTTATAGTTAACGAGTGTTCAGTTCAGTTTGTTCAGTCTCCGACATTTTTGTTGTTGTTCGGACGTTGTTATTGAAAATTTTTGTCGCAAAATTTATATTAAAATTAGCTTTATCAAACGATGACGCATATTACTGAGATTTTGAGAAAACTAAATTCAGGAGATTCAAATATACCTAATACAAAATATTCTGGACTGAAAATTAAATAGTTGTCGATTTTGATGTTGTTAATAGAGTTGCATATAAAATCCACCATCTCTTTTTTGTAGAGGTACCTACTTCCAGAATAGCTAAGAGATACAACGGCTAAACCTTGACTCTTACCGATCGAAAATCGGAATAAATTATTTTGACGATATTCTGACTTCAGTATTTCCAGGATTTTCCTTCTCTGATTTTGTACAGTGGAAAATGGCCTTTTTCTATAAACACTTTCCCCGTTTTCAATCAGAATCATGTTAAGCATTTTACTTTTCATTGAACTTACTATGATTTCGATTCGACTCATCTTATTACATGCCTTTTCAAAGTCAAAAACTCAATTGGTTCAAAAGTTGCAGAGATCGTATCGTAAAAAGTACGCGATATGGTTAGCACCAGTTTCTGTTGTTGAGTAATCTACTCGTCGATGTTCTATCTATCTCACAACTGCATATTTCCTCGGTCCTCCTAACAGGAAAATATATGCGCGTACATGCAATACATTACCGCATACCTAGGCAGTCAAGGTTTTTCGAACAAAAGTTATTGCGGAGATTATCCTGCTTTTCCATTAGAAGTGGTAATGAATGGTTATTTAATCAAGCCTAATGGTTTAAGACATTTTTAATGAAATGATTCTTGAAAAAAAAAGTAATTGAATTGTTTTTTTCTGCAGAATGGAACAACTTTGGATTCACGCAGAATAATTACACTCGTTACAAGAAAGAATAAGATTCGTGAAAATTCTGCTACTATAGCAGATCACGACTTACTTAAATACACATTCGATGATCAAACTGGGCAAACAAATTACAAATACGTATTTTTAAGATTTTTGTATTTCCATCGAACTAATCCATTCTGGTTACTACATGACAGCATAAAAAAAGCAAAAGTGTTGTTTCTTGTGACCAAAAGCCACAATGCTTTTACTAATTCCATGCTTAGTGTAAATTTTACTTAATGGTACTGTTAACATCTTTTTAAATACTGATGCTGGAGTTCTCTGATGATATGCATGAAGATAAATGATTATGCCATTATGTTAATAATAATAACTTATTTCCTGTCTGGTATTTGGTTGCCCCGAAGAATAAAACTAATGATTGAATCGGTATTAATAAATCAAGTTAAGTTGCAGCCTATTTCAGAACAATTATGTAAATACTATTGAAATAATAAAATGAGTAAAATGAATCACTGCTTATTTGGATATACTGTATTTGACTTATCATATGGCATCTACTTTTTAATGGAATTACCCATCGACGGTCCATCTACTAATGACCAACAAAGTCCATAAAACGAAAAGAAAAGACTCTTGAGGAAATTGTAATTTTCGTAAATCCACAATAACAGCAAAACAATCAGATTTATTTGGAAGAAAGAAAATCAACCATAAATATATAAATCCTTCAGCTAGATTTAACAAATCTAGAGATAAAATATACGTGATATAATACAATATAGTATTGTATGTATAATAAATTGGTTATAAGAGACGCTCATTTCGGTCGGCTCTTTGTTCACAATACAGTGGAGTTCCATATATTATTTCACTTAATGATTCTCACACATAGGTAATAATACAGATTTATATAAGTATGTATGTCTATGCTACTACTATATGCAAGTTTATATATATTCATATATATAAGTAATACAAACCCACTATTCTTAACACCTTGACATCGACAGCTTTCACTTAACATATATCTGTCTCAACATCATTTATTTTAACTCAAACAAGGCTTCCAACAGACTTGAAATCACACAACAAGCATACAGTACAAATCCACAGAAAATATTTAGTATTTTGTAGATATTTACAATATAATTATGATCAATGTATCTTAACACAAGTCAGAACAAGACTGATCAAATAAAGGGGTAAAGGAAACAAGATTTAAGCCATTACTGGTCACGTCACAATAGAACCTAAGCAACAAAAACGGAAGACACGATATTAATATAATAATAATATACTATGTATAGGAAAAGCCTCATTAAATATCAAATAGTAATAAAGAAACTCATCATACGCAAGTCAGCAGTATCAGAATCAAAATACATAGTTCAACATCAACAATGAAACCGTAGAAAAATAGACTGAAGAGAACTTTCACTGAGAAGTGATCTGTTTACATTGGTGGTTTAGCGTATTTTCATCTAGTTTCACCGACATTACATATAATATTTATATTTAGTTGGTAAATAAAAGGTAAATAATTGTTCATCAAATACCCTTTTTATTTAATTTAGTATTTATACATATCGCAAGTAACAGTTTTGCAAGTGTAGACACACACGGTAGATCTAAACATAATAACAACATATAGTAATAGTAATAATATTGTACATTAACACTAATGTGATGATGTTGAAGCGAGCATGATACGTTTTTGTGTCGTGCATTTTCAGTAACATAATTTTAACCAGACCTCCTACAACTTAACTCTGAGAAACATAATGGATATTTTGCCATTTTTATGTCGGCTGTATATTTTGCATGCATATTCAACCCCGTATTGAATCCGTGGTCATTTAATAGGAACCACAAAAATTCACATTTATTCATCCACTGGAGGCACCTTAAATCTAAAGGGACGATTTGAAAAAATAAAACTGACATTGAGTACTGCGTATAGTGATGTCTCTTTTTGTCGATCTGAAATGAGGCATATCTGTAGATTCTGTACTATATGATTATCAAAGTAATATAGTCTAACGAGTGAATGCTTTCGAAAAATTATTTTACACTACAGGTAATACTATACAATAACTGGCAAATGGAGATATTGCATTTATAATAATATTCATAAATATATC
>JABASH010001010.1:0-30344 GCA_019776445.1 Tomocerus maximus
GAAAGCCATGATTTGATTCTTAATATGGACAATATCGTTAGCCTAAGCCTAGCTTCGGATAACGCTTTGGTAAACCTCATCGTGAGCGTTAGCTTCAACCTCCATTCTTAATATGGCCCTCAGTAGTAAGTTTCTTAGTTGGTTTTTAAACAAGAGCTAAAACCGTTTTCATTATTGATCTATTTGATTCTACTATAACGTCTATTCCAGATAATCTGAAATAAGTCAGCTTTAACATTTTTTTCGATAAGTGGAAAACCAATTTTGATGATGATTTTGGGAAATCTGTAACCACATCCGTGAGGGACGCTACCCCTAGATAAATACTTTAGTTTGATACAGTGATCTATAAAGCTCTTTGTTGTGACATATACATTTCTGAAAGGAAATGCAATGATATATGGAGAGAATCAGAGATTTAGCGTATTTGTGAAGTAAAGCCTTAGATTAGCCAAGTGCTTAGGCTTCTTTTGCATGGATAACTGTAGCTTTTAGTTTTGCTACATATTATGCTACATACAATACTTTCATAATATTCCTTTGCTTACATTAAAATGTTATTGGGGCTTATTCATTTTCTTGCCTTGTTTTCTGCTTAGAAGTGGAATTGAATGGCAATAATATTTTTGAATATACCTAAATATAGCAGAGGGAGACACAACGGTAAAATAGGTAGTTCCCTTTGGCTTGTCTATGTTCACTCTATTTCATTCACATCCGTCTGCCTTGCTAAGCAAAGGTTTGAATTAAGTTGAGATTGCCATTTATTATCGCAGCGTGTTCCGTTCACAGACAGACAGGCAAGACAGTCAATTCACTCATTCTTCCCTATGCACATCAATATCCCCGTGTTTAGGAAATGTCTATTAGATTCAGTCAATTCTAACCAACCCGGTTTTTGCCTATACCATCAAATCAGTTTCACTTCACCAAAATGTATTTATGTAGTTATATTACGTACAATTCGGCTATCAGATCACGAAACCCAAGTTCCTGAAATATATATACCACATGCCTTCAATCCTATCCGGTGCACTATAATATTTCATGGTTTTCGACTAGCCGACGAATCTAAACCTAAAATAACCTAAACCTGAATTCTAGGTTTAATCATGACCTATGATCTTATTTTGCCAGATTCAAGCAAAGTTGTAGCTGTCTACATGCACAGATAATTATATAATATATGTGAATGCTGATGCTGTCGGAAAATTTACGGCTCTGGCTCTAACCAATGAGATATTATGCAAGGGCTCAGATCAGTGATCATGATTAATTATTAAGTCAGATCGGGATAACAATAGAGATATATGATTCACAAGAAGGAAATCCACTACAGCCCACCACCCACAGAAATAATTACCTTCAAAAGTGTAACGGTGCATTGAACAATTGGGAGTCTTTGATTTTCGCGATATGCGGGATTAATCATAAAGGGAAGAAAGTCATCAATAACGAAAACAAGGATTATTTATTTAGGACTCCGGAATGTCTGGACTAGTGACTTATGACAGACAGAAATCAGTCTTTAATCAATGAGCGATACATAGTTGTACCTGCACAATTCATTGTATGGGTAGTAAAGTATCATTGTATGAAAAATTGCGGAAATTGAGCAATAAACTTACCTAGGCATTTGTAAGTTGTGTGGACGATATCGCCACAAATTCACCTCTTCTCTGTTACTTTGAAGAGGGAAATAAATAATTACTTTGCTTACAATATTATTATTGTGTATAGCATTGTATAATATTATATAAAACTTAGTTGGTTGAGTTCTATTTAATTAATAAATTAGCGCTAGGTGCAACTCCAACCATCCCGTTGCAAATAAACAAATCGCAAGTTAGACCTAAGTCTATTTTTAGCTGTGATAGGTACCTAGTCTGTGAACCCTATTGTATTTATAACTGGCACACGAATGTTTTTCAAAAAATCCCACAATTTTCCAAAATGGAATGCTATTAAAGTCCTAATCAATAGTATTTTAAGACACACAAGTAATTATTACTTATTACTACTTAACAGACAATAGGCAGTTACTAGTAGATTAAATAATTTCATTATCGTTGCTGCTATAATATACAACATTTTTCTTGTTTTTAAAAAAAAATTATTATTGTCTACCTCCGGATTTGCACATTTTCACTCATCCATTGAAGTTAATAGGCCTACTGTGTTTGAGTTGTTAAAACAGTAGTCTACTTTACTTGGTTTGGGTGCTAGCTCCCTTTATTTTCAAGGAAGAAGCTGATTCATTTGCGTTCACTCTTTCGTCAGCTAAGCCAATCTCAGTAATTTGAATCCTAAGCACTTGGTTCACTGTTTGATATGGTAAATATCTGCTCTAGGTATAATAATATAGCTATCACAATATTCGTGAGTTATTGGCACTTTTACCTTTTCCTTTCAATAGAATTTCTCTGGGTATAACTTGTGCACCTAGTCGTCTGACAAAGTTTTATGGCCCGGCTTTCTGTTCATAACCCTCCGTTTCGTACATTAGGTATATATTGCAAAAATAGAGCAGGTCCATAACTAAAGATGAGTTGCTACGCAAATAGCATAAGGTTTATCCACTCGTATTTACGTTTAAGTATTCTAAACGAACGTAGACATCAGTTGGTAGGAAAGACAAGGCATAACACTGGAAGACACGATATTCAAGATCGGATCGGATTTTCGGGCCGAACGACTCTGTTTTAGAGTAAACGTGACGCGTTTGTATGTAAGGAGTATAGTCCTAGAGAAATTGACATAATACTCTAGTAAGTAGTGGGCAGAGTCTGTGATATAACTGTAGGGATTTCTCTATGTTCTATTGTAGTTTTTGCGTCAATATTTATGTTTTAAAGAACATTATATCCACAAGTAAATGCAAACCCTACGTGGGTAGCATTATCAGCCACAAAGAACATCCGTAAACATTACGTCTGCATTTGTTATACCAGCCGAAGAAATGTAATACCATTTTCTCTAAGCTTTTGAAAACACTATGCTTTTGTTTTCTTATTCCTGTCTTTCTTTTTCTTGCTAAAAGCCAACCAAAATCCATTTACTGGCTTTATTTCGTTGGCTTCTGCCGGAATTTTACAAACAATAACATTGCTCCCAGTCCTCCAATACACCGTAACAATTGATGATGAGGTCAGTATTTTGGAAAACAATCTCAGTTAAAAGGCAGCGAGCTAAGTGGCTGTGTTCTACAGTATAGAACATTAAATATATAACACTGAGATTACTATTCTATACAAATAACTTTTCTACTTCAAAATGGACTAATACATCGCTCTAACTGGACATTCAATTTGCATTAATACAGGTGTGTTTGTTTTCCATATATGTATAATTGCTATACTGATTGTGCTATGCATACGTACAGGAATACAGATACATACTAAGTATCAGCGCTCGGTATATTATGTAGTCTTATTGAATGTTAAAGCAATGTAATTATACTCATATCTTTGTGGCATCGGTATAATTGCTATGCTAGTAATGGGTAGTTAATTACAAACGAGTACTCCATTATGCATTAATGTTTTTGCTTCTATCTCAACTCCCAGTTTCAAAGTAACATGGTCTATTTTACAAGCTAGCGAATGCAGTACTTTATATCGATTTTACTGCAAACCAATGCGTACAGGTAATACAATATTACGAATTATTATTGTGTACAATATCAGAATTATTTATCTTTCTCTTTGAACTTCAATTTCTATGCACTTCTTTCCACTTTCTTATCTTATCGGAAAGCATTGTAGGATACGGTGTGAAAAATATACATACACAGTGGGATGGTGTGTTTAGGCTATGTTACTTTGTTTCCAGAGTTCTAAAGAAAATGTAATGATGTAAAAATAAATCTATGATATAGGAGCAGGTACAGGTATATCTGCAAAAACAGATACAGATAATAAGGGAATTGACATTGAGATTGATAGCATCACAATGTAGACTGCTATGAAAATGTGAAAATAATAAAAATGTTAATAAAACACAAAATATTTTGCAGTACACCTTACCATAGGTTCATAAAAACTAGAATCATTTTCGGCAAAATCCTCTAATATTTATACGTATTGTGCCAGACACTTATCCCCCAATATTTTAGAACAGTAGTGTCTTTGACACAATTATATTTTTGCAATTTGCAAGATGGTATATATTCGAATATTATACCTTTTAACGCTGATATAAATGATAAAATGCGTACCTGTGTTCGCCCTCTCCCTTTAATAACTAGGAAGCAATACTGTTTAGAAAATTCCTATTTCTTGACTCTTGACAGAATTATATTAAAGTTATAATAATAAAAAATTACTATACTGCCAGATATTACCCTTTCTCATTTTCCTTTCTATACCACTCTACCCTGTATTCTGCAGCACAATTGATTGTTTTTAACGCATGAAGATCGAGCATAATTAATCCAAGTCTGTACGTCAGTAGTCAATGGTAGTTGAACATCAAAGGTAAAATAATTAGATGTTATTACTTTTATTCGGCTGCTCAGATTTATTGTGAAATAGAAGCAAGTAGGTTATCTGCGTTTGTCTGTAGTCTGTGTTAAGCACAGACAGGCAGACGGCACAGTCTATGTAATGTATCAGGAAGTCAGGAATAATCTTCTCTGAAGGAAAGAGCCAGCTAATTCAAGTGCTGTACCTAATAGCTTATGAGTATAGCTACCTTAAGTAATAATGTATAGCACATGCAGTTCATATACGGTAATCTATAATTATTATATATCCAAGCTATGGGATGGAAAAGTCTCTTATCGAATAACTTTCACCTTCCCAAAAGTAATTTTCGCTAATGAGAAATTCGTTCAAGTGTCTGATTTCTCAGTGTTTCTAATGCTACATAAGGGGAAGTAAAAGGCACAAGTTGTGCAAGGAATGCAAACGACTATTACTAACATCATAAGATTATGCGCACACTTCAGTTCAGATACTACTTTGCATTTAGATCTATGATGTTAAGTTGTAATTGACCTCAGTAAACAAAGAAGAATTTTAGGTTTAACTTTATAAATTATTGGTCACATCCTCCATAACAAACACTTAAATTCGTAATATTCATTAGTATGATTATTAGTAGGATAACAATACAAAATTGTCATTCTGCCCTCTAAACTTGCTTGTCTACATTTCTGTAGCATAGTAGTGATTTTTATGGTAAATGGCATTGACAGAGGAATGCTTCAAGGAAATTCTGAGAACTAATTAATTTTTAAATAGTGCTTCGTATAACCGTGTATGTATATTACAAATTATAAATACATTTGTAATGTGTAACTACCTGTGCCTGTTTACGCTCGATTATTTTGTAATAGTCACTTAGTAAAGGTACATGTAGATTTGTGTGTAAAAATTCTACATTTTATTTGAAATCGAAATCATGATAATCGTAAATTGTGAAGGTCTTGTAGCATTATCCTTCCCATGACACAGAAAACCAACAATAAAGGATAATTATTGCTCTCTGAAACTAAACCTTCAACATAAAAATATATGATTACAGTTGACAGTTATGCTTATTAATTTACCTGTGACATGTTCTCGTGTACTTAAATACATTGATACTCAAGGTTTCTAAATCATAAATGTCTGTTGGTAGTTCGGTAGCACACGAAAAATCAATTCCAAATGCATAAATGGATTTAGAGCCAAAATCAGCCTTAAACTACCTATTAACAATTATTTTATGTTGTCATATACCATACTATAAGGTGAGGGTGAGACACTGTAATACATACCGCAATTTAATTAGCTTAGGTAAAACAAATATGACACTCTAACTAGCGTAGTAGGTACATATTTTATTACGAAACAAGATCGTGCGTTTTTGTGAGATTGCCAATACCTCTCTCTGTATTGTAACTGTCTTTAGTGGAGTCTTTATTGTTGTTACGTGTGTGTGTGTCTTAATAATAGGTGTATTTGCCAAATAAGAATAACAACGAATTCTAACTCAATGCAAACAGATAAATAGACTAAACGATTTTTGGGCTTGTTATTGTTTTTCTGTGTTGCGATTTTGCGATAGGTTGTTTACATTAACTGAGTTAAATTGTGATAAATGCACTAAGAGATTATCTGTGGCTTTTTTAACAAACAGCCCACCGGAGAAAGAAACTGCAGAAGGGACTGCAACGGGAATAACAATTCGAGATCCCGGTTCTGCTTCTCTGATCCAACAACGAAAAAGCCTTTTAGGCCGGCCTTTGGGATTCAGGTTTGCTACCTTTTCCAGATTTTATATTTATTTCACAATCCTCGTAAATAAACTCAAAATTAGAGCACATAATTGTACACTATAAATGCTTACACTGATAATCACATCTGTTCATGTGTCACTTACTCTTTCTAGTGTTTTACTGTGATTAGATGTGTAAATTACAAAGAATAGAATTTGTCTGCTTCAAATTAATTTTCTGATTATGCAGCCATAATATTTAGTAATATTAGCAAAACACAAACAAAACTCATTTCCATTTAGAAATCAGTCTTACAAAGGTATTCATATTATTATGTGTGTATTAAGTACTTCATAATATCACTTTCCCACTTGGAAGAGCTACAATTTTTAATCATGTCTTCTTTTAGTTAAATGCGCGACTAAATTGGTAACTTTTGTCTGCACCAAATCAATAAAGAGTAAAAATATTTTCGTTTCCTATTATAATCTGAATTGCGTCACATTTAAAAAAGATAAAACCCCAATATCTGTTATCACTATACCCCTGCTACATTTCGTAAGTCCATTTTATGACATAATCAATTCCAGAAAGAAAAGAGATATTAAGTATAAACCTAAGTACTCCTACTCCTTTATCAGAGTTCGTCATAATTCGCAACTAAAGCTTGTACCCTGTATTTCTTCTTAATTTAATTACTTTCACCATAGAATGGCCTATTTAATTTTCAGATGACTAGACTTTTACAACCATTTAAAGTTAGTGTAATACTGTGGGACTAAGTTTGAGTGAAAACGTTCCTTGCGATAATTCGGTGTAAGAGTCAGATTGTAGCAAGAAATGTTGCTGTTGTAGTATTGGGCAAGTGATATTACGAAGATGATAGTAATATATAATAAAATATTAGTACATCCTAATCCTAACAGCTACAGCATCAATTATTCCTTTGTCTAGCATTCTTCGGAAAATAACAATGAGATCTTTAGCTGTATAAATAAAATGTGAAGCATTAGTGTGTGTTGTACAACCTTTTACACTATAGTAAAGCTTTTTAGTGAAGATATAATATAATATATATAATGATTAGAGTAGTAGTAGTTTGTACCTCATAGCCACTTTCTACTGACTGTATTATTGCCTTCTCTACTTCTTTCTGTCTACTTATTGTTAGTACATACTTCAACTTCACTCACACTTCAGCAAAGTAAGTATCAATTGAATGCACTTTTCCATTTGCCAGAAGGTACTTACTTACCTTTACTTTTCCTATTCCCTGTAGCACTCCTTCATTGTTCTACTAGAAAAGTAGCTAGTAGTAATAGTTTATTACGTAGAAAATCCTTTGTTAGTTTTTATCTCATCATCTGCTAAATAGAAATGGTTCTATAAGCGTCACACTCCTAGTTTTCCTTTTTGCAGTCACTCCCCTTAGTAGTTTTCCTTCCTACCACATAGTAATTTACTTGGAGAAAGTAATAGAAAGAAGTAAGTACGTTACAATAAAAGTTATTGTCTGATAAAAAGGATGGACTACATCGGACTGAATGGAGCTGTTGAATGTAGTCCGTCTGTCTGTTTGGGCAGGACAAGCAGGAGAGATGCAAAGTACAGAAAGCTGCAGTCTAAGCTCTACAACTTCCTGGAGAGGCCACGTGGACCCAAAGCTGTCGTCTACCATGTTATCATGTAAGTTGCCTTTTTTATTGTAATTTGTCATGATGTTATTACATTATGAAGTGTACACTACTGTTCCGTATTATACCCTTGTTACGACTGACGTAATATCAATACCGTTGCCACTCTTGACTTGCAGTTGACACTTGTCATCATTACTACCTTTACGATTAGCAAACATAAACAAATGCAGTTACGCACCTACCTATTTATACACTGATAAAATATTGATAAGTAAAAGTACTCATGCATACTACCATTTGCCACAAAATTCTACTACTTTCTTCAATTTGTTATCTACGTATTTAGACGGTATACCTAACACTCTGCGTTATATGAGGTAATAATATATCGCAGATATTTATAGATTTTTTGCTGGTGGTTTGATTAAATTGATAAATGCTAAATAAACAATTCGAGCAAACTGCACAGTAATAGTAAAACGTATAAAGTGTGACCGATGCACAATGCGCACCATACAAACGAGAATACAATACCTTTCATTGTTCCTTAATATACAATTGTAGCAAGTGTTCCTATCTATTTAATAAGCAGATACTTGCCTACTTAATAATGCAAATATGGTTTGATGGACAAACGAAATTATTTTTGTGTCAAATAATCTATGCCATAAATACTCCTCGTTGTTTCCAACAACTGGTGCATATTTTATGCTATGCCTACGTGTATTTACGCCTTTCTCACCTAAGCTGTCTTCTGAAAGTGGCACAATAGCATAGGGGTGGGTCTATCCGAAAATTATTGTAAATGGGACTTAGAGATGTATTTTTGGTTTTGCCAAGAATTTCATTTTTTTCTAAAAATTAAAATCATACAATATGATATGGAAGATACTTTTTTGATGATAATTGTCTATACTTTTAATTTTATTATTCAATACGATACTATACTTGACTTGCAACTGTGGTATTGGGAAGTTTTGTGTGTTTGCATTTTGGAAAAGCAATCTATTGTCGTTTAACTATTGTCTGCAGAACAACCAACTGGTATCTTCTACTGGAATACTTCAATGATGTTTTTATCCGTATAAAAGTTACATTTCCCCTGGAGGGCCAGTGAAAGCAAAACAGTTCCGTATATCTTATCACATCATAAAATACGTCCACCAAAACAATCTTTTCTTGCTGTTTGTGGTTTACTCAGATATTAATCTAATTAGAGGAGTAATTGAAAGCTATATAGTAATCCCTCTGGATATTCCATGACATTTCCTGTATCTTTAATACGTCTGGATCCTAGCATAACATGCAGCAACTCTGCATGTTATGTTAGGTTGTCATATCGTTTATGAAAAAATAAAAATACATCTCTGTAACGTAACTACAAAGACACATGCTTGTTTGTGTTAGTGCATTTTAACTATATACATATGCTATCGTAAGCAATTCAGCGTATTCTTATAATATATTCATATCTGGTGGTAATGTTAGTTGTTTCCGGATTGGGAGCAAAGAAATTGAAGATTATTGGGAGGAGCCCATTATTTCTTAACTAGAACTTTTACAAAATTTACTTTTCAAAGTCATTAAATCTCTAATAATGTTCTATTAGTTAGTGAGTGTGTCCGATGCTTATGAGTGACCGTGTATACATACGAAGACCGAAGACACGGTACGACTATAAATCACATATATATGACCATGACCAGAACCGCAGGACATACCGGATTGGCATATAATATTTCCTTTCACTTCGCTAAATATAGTGAAGAGGTTGTAGGTGTAGTTGCATTAGTAAAAATCAATATAGATTTTTTGCCTATTGTCCAGTCTTTTATTCGGAAGTTTTTATAGAAAGTGGGGTACATACATATAGAATACATTCGAGTACCTACTAGAAAGAAAATAGGTATATGACGGTATCTCCGCAAGTTTTGTCTATTTTGTCCTATTCTTCTGCCTACGTTTACACTTTCAATTTACTTTAGTTAACTTCGTTTTCACTTTACTTTGTGATCTTGGTGGATGGGGCTCTGGATACGGCTTAGCATCTTTACTCAGTTAAAATGTCCAAAGACTATCTATCACAACCACCCGGCTAGGTTACTATTGTGGTGATGGTGAATAAACAGGCAACACTATTTCGTGACACATGCAATGCAACACGATACGAGTTGATGCTATTATGTTATACGGTCAGAAAAACAAACTCACTGGGAAAGCCCGGGTTTCCAAAATTAAAAAGTAAAATTAAACCCTTTCTACCATTAGTAGAATGAACGGAAACCATTGTTAGACTTCTGAAGGCACTAGACAGATATCCACCCACAAAAAGGGCATACGTACATATACGTATTACCACTGTTTTGTGTCGCGGGGAAATTCCTAAACCACAGATGTTCAGAAATGTATTTGTAGTCTGCAAATAAAAATAAAAAGGATTTCGGACTTTTATTTTCAAAACATACAAAATACTGAATATTCATTTCGTTTTGTTTCACATTGTTTTTAATCAAAAGACGTTTGTTAATTCTAAACTACTATTCAATTGAGAGATAAATTATTAACGTAAACAGCACTTCGTATTTCGAAGCAATCTACATACATATAGAGGTAATTGATACTGACACATCTATTGGAATTTACATTAATTTTCTATTACTCCATTTCTAGATAATATATAGGTATGTATATTCTCAATACGTACGTTCCTTTTACGCTTTGAACTTACTTCTTTTATCAAGATAAAGGCTCTGTCACTCATTATTTATTTCGTATATGTAAAAGCCGTATTTTGCTACCGCGGCGGTGGGATGGGGAAATGCCAATAAATTCACATCCAATAAAGCATTATGTATTCTGTAAAAGTATTCCGTAGGAATAGGTGACTGAATGAGTCAATACGAAAGTTAGAGTGTCAGGAACTGCTTAAGTTACAGCAGCGTTATATTCTGCCTCTGTCTTCTATTTACCGTTTGTCTGATGTATTTGCTTTGCTAAAACCTGTACTTCCTCCGAAAACCAGACTAAACTAATGTCCAGCGTCAACAACAGTGTCGATGACAATCTAATATTGGACATTCTATTCCACTATCACGTTTGATGCTTTTGTGTGAATGCCGTCCGACCTGCCTCCCTGTCCAATCTGCTGTGTACATAGGGATACATTTGCAATAGGGACCCGTATGCATTAATAGTATTATCTGAAACGTCATTTCATTAGGGAAAGTACTGAGCTCGGGTAAATAGAAACTGTATACCAGTTGTACTTTTGCAATTTTCTCTAGACAACACTTTCGTCTTTGAATATTTCATTATGTCCTCTAAGAACTGCTGTAGAAGGTGGAGTACATCTATACACCAGTAATATTCCCTTCTAGTACAAAATAAACCATAAAGTACATAAATTCTGGTATAGGTGATGGCTAAATTTTTAAATATCGAATATAGCATATACCTACAATAATTTTTAAACTTTAAAATCCAATCTGTACTTCACCTACGAGATTCTTGTCAAGCCATGCACAGTACTTTGTCTATATTTATAGCCATACGTAGGCAAATTGATATTTTACGTCCAATGTACACCGTAAAAATTAGTTTTTCACATTTATTGCTATACAGAGAACAGTTGTGTCCAGATTTTATGGTGCTGTGAATTCCTATTCCATTAATTCTTCTCGGCGGATGAATTTAAACACATGGTTGCTTGAAAAAACTTACTTCATCTCTAGTAAAAAAATTTTTTTTCGAGTATTAGGCTCGAGTGACACAGTGGACAGTTTTGAGTTAATTATACTTTCATTTTTGCAATATAGAAGGTGGTAATATCTGAGCAATTGTTTACATTCCCATCACCCATATATTTAAGTATTTATATCACAGATATATATAGAAATCCTTAGAAATTTTGTCGGATCTTTAGATTTTTTTTTTCAACTCAGAAGAAACATTACTGTAGAGTCGGTTTTTTGATAGAGAACGGCTGTCATTCCTGATTTTTTCCGGATGTGTGTGGCATGTAACCATTTTATTACAAACGGGCATCATGCCCTGATCAATAGATAAAGCTCGCCGACACTCCAGAAGGAAACCTATGTATAGCATTGCCTAGTATTAAATATATTTGTAATCACGCAATCTATCCGTGCATTATGTGCATCAATCTGGAGCACGACACAGGATGACAACTATCGAAAACATTTACCAAGATTACGTAAGCTGAAGTAATATCGTTCTCTAAGAAGTTGAACCCATTTGGGGTATTCACCCCTCAAATTCAGTTTCAGATGATTCAATCTTAGCTTTTCTCTGTACCTTTATGAGTATGACAAGGGAAATTAAGACCCGTTTCGTACGTGAAATTGAAATTTGGCACACGAAGAAAATAGCTCTTTATTTCATATATTATTTATTGACATTACGACCTGCAATGTTCATCTAATCGTAAAATGACCTTCTTGACTATTATTCTATTATGAATGTACATAGAATGATCTAATTTTGTGTTCAAAAGAATTTGGTAAGTCAGTTTATTCAATTCATCCTTGGGGGCATCTATGTGGATGAAGAACTGGATATACTGCAATCGATTTTTACTTTCTAAAACTGAGCAAGATAAAAAGGTTTTGCAATAAAAATGCAAAGAGAATTAGGATCCACAACTCTATTTGTCTATTTTTCTTTTTCTTCCTGACTAAAGCGATGCTAAGCCAACTTTTAGGTAGGAGTTCGTTTGCCTTTATTCCATTATTCATCCTGAAATAACAGGAAGGCGTTCAAGATGTGATGATGGTAAAAGATGAAGTGTGTTCCAGTTTACTATATCTTGAATCCGTCAATGAGTAACTTCTCAAGTGTATTGATGAACCTATAGTTTATATACAGTAATTAACAGACCAGTCTAATAAATATTATTACTAGCAATTAGTACCACATAACAGTTCTCGGCTATTATAGTTTATCTTGTTTTGTTTCTGGCTGGGTTTAGTTACAAAGGAATAATATTGGATCCCAATGGTTGTGGTTAAGGAGAGCTAAATAAACCATTATTTCTATGCTAAGTTTTTCAATGATTGCATTCCTGAAAATAGTACTCTGCGCAGCTTTCATGTACAAATACAGTTCAAGTATTTATGCAGTGAAAGTTTTAATAAGTATGCGTACAGTCTCTGTCAGAAGCAGTTATACTGCATAAAAAGTTTATGACAGTTGAAACAGAATGGGGTTGACATTATTATGCTAAATACTACGTACACATATTTCTTACTTTCGTTGTATTGTATGTAGTGTATGTAATGCTCATGACTAGGGAACAGGCTCTCATGAGAAAGTCATCAAGGTGTGAAATGATATGTCTTGGTCTTACTGTCTTACTAATAAATGCGTATTTTATAGCATTTAGTGTATGGAATGTAAAGATAATATAGAAAGCTACAGCATACAAGAGTATGCATTGCGTTCATAACTCAAAACAATTACATTAAGCATTAGACATATCATAGGTTTAGGTTGTGTCTGGTTGTATAGTTCCAGGAAAATGCTTTTCACTCTAGGAAGTTTGGGTAAGAGTCAATCTAAAAATTATTGTCATAATAAATACTAATTATTCTTTCCGCAAAAGAGTTACAAATATAAACTAAAATATTATACGATATACATGCTAATTATATATAATCTATGTAATTATATTAATCTTAAGTGGTAGCGTTAATTTGGCTTCGTAATAGCATATTACTTCAATTTTCTACATCCACTCAAAATGTTTAGTTCTTGTGAACAGCTTGATCAAAAACATAATGTGATACATGCATTTATAAAGATGTCCGTAGTACTCAGAAGATCATTATCAGTAAGTAGGTTCATTATTTCTAGTCTTGGGTATTTAGAAAACATGTTTGCTTGCAATAT
The DNA here is from genome assembly GCA_019776445.1 of Tomocerus maximus. Taxonomy (NCBI): domain Eukaryota; kingdom Metazoa; phylum Arthropoda; class Collembola; order Entomobryomorpha; family Tomoceridae; genus Tomocerus; species Tomocerus maximus. Next base: position 13,747 of record JABASH010001010.1, read on the forward strand.
AGTGTAAGTATTATATAAATGCATAACTACAAAGTGCCATAAGATCAAGCATGGTAAGGTCATCATATATATTACATACTGCATGTGCTGAGTCGACACTAAATAGTACACCCAAATATTAAAAAGCGCAATAAGGAAGGCCTTATGCATTAGACTACAGAGTGAAATATACAAATGTGGATGTAGATAAACTTGTGTTGAAAGAAAATGAAAACTCAACTTCAACTTGCATCAGAGTATATGACAGATGTTACACAATTTTTAAGCAAAACTTGGGCTTTCGTCCAAAGTTTAAAACAAACTCCATTTGCAAACCATCTTGTTATATCTGTAATAATAAGGCTATAATGTGCATACTGTCTACCATTGTCATCAATATCACATCTTCTATAATAATAGAGCACATGTGCTTTACAGTGTCATATTAGGCTACTGATACCCAATACCTCTGACAACATAATGTCTCAACCGTTTTCTGTCGAAAACAAGACACAAATTACGTATGGTGGTACACGAATATAGGAGTACCATACATGTACATGTTGTAACTATTATTACTATTAATTATTAAACTCAGTTCAAGTTCAGCTTTCATTATTACCATCTTTAATGATTTTCTCCATAAAATGAACTTCCTAAAGTCTCACAGCTCTTGCATGTACATGAGTACATGCATTTATCTTATTATCTATCGACTACCGATAAAAATCTTGCTCTTGCTAATGAATAATATTCGCGGAAAGTTAAAAGTAATACTGAAGCCAAATAAACAACTATAATTTTAGTGTTTCGTTAGTGCATTTGTGAAACTGTAAATGTATGTTGTGCCTTACACGGTTTTAAACTGCAAAGTTTTTCCGTAGGTCTTTGCTTAACAGATGCTTGAATTCGCATAATAAATATACTGTGCAGGCGGCAATGAACTGGTACTTCTTACTGAAGTGAAAGTAAAATGTGTCAGTTCACACCCGAATACCCTGTACAAGTAGACAATGCCGACTGTGTATAGTAGATCTGTAATCTTCATTTGCTAATTTTTATCGTTTAAAAGTTTCTATCGTGGATTGCTTTAAATTCGGTAATCATGTTGACTTCACTATCTAATATATAAGTATAAATTAGATTAAAATGTTCGTACCTTAAGATTTTTACCATTCATGCAACAAAATAAGAAAGTATTGATATTTAATAGTGAGTTGATTTTTTATATATTTAACTCTTTTACTATTGCATATTCGTAGAAGTAATAATTTTGTAAGTGCTTTTGTCCGGACATCCAATTAATAGTATAAATTTATGTGCCTTCACAGCTATTACCTCCTAATGAATTAGATTACCTTGACTTCTCCAGATAGTGTGACATGACAGAAATCTAACTTTAGCATAGGAGATTAAAACGGAGCATTGGTAAGAGTATAGCATACCAATTTCCAGTCCAGATAGTAAACATAAGTAGTTTCACAATGACACAAAAATAGGTAATATTACGCGCTGTAGCGTACCTATTATTAAGCGAGCTCTAAACCGCAAGTATAACTTCACTGAAGTGTACAAAGTTCTCGACTACAAGGGATCAAACGCATGTCAATCTTAAATTACTAACGATGCTAATGTAACGGTGAATTTAACGCTCTCTTTTTTGGTAGCAACCTTATAGGTTTCAATGTAGCAGGTTTTTATGTCTTGCCTGATTTACTTAAATTACTAACGATGCTAATGTAACGGTGAATTTAACGCTCTCTTTTTTGGTAGCAACCTTATAGGTTTCAATGTAGCAGGTTTTTATGTCTTGTCTGATTTGATTAATATATACTAATGATGGTAGTTTATTGGTATAGGTGTATTATACATATCTGACGACTACATCTTATATAGCTATTTTGAACACCCACCAAAATTGTATAGCTCTATTGTTCAGAAAAGCAGCAATTTTCATTTTTTTCTCCTTAGTCCCTGAACTTGCCTGGCTCCCATTTCTACTTGAAAAATGAAATACTTAGATGAAATTGCGTTGGTAGAGACATATATAACAGTTAGTATTGCTGAAAGTAGTCACTATAGATATAAATCGAAGGCCTGCTCCGCGTATTACCACTTTCATAAGTTTACTTTCGTTTTATACCCAGAAAAGTTCATGAGACGGTCTTCGAGGTCTTGATATGTTTAGCCGCTAAATTTTAGCGCTGTTGCTGCGATATGTGTGATTACCTACCAAACAATACACTTGGTTAAGATTTCGTCAAGTTTAGGATTGAGATTTTTTAATGACAAGAAAAAAAGAGCCTTCGTTATTGGTAGCCATAAAACAATACTTAATAGTAGAACATGCTTTCTCACGTTTATGGTATTTTACTTTGTTACTCGGCAAAATATCTGGCATAGTACAGTGAGCGAAAAGTTGGAAGGAATATATCACTTTTGCGGCAAATTGAGCCATTTATATCTTCCTTTCTCAGAAAAAACATATTATTAGCTTACAATTTACTTTCATGTACATAAACCTATAGTTGGTTGGTTTATTATAAAAGTATTTGCCAATAATGATGCTTATATCGCTTGAGGTAGAGCTACTCTTAGACACTTCTACATATGACATTACTCGGCTATAGGCATTGTACATCGTACAACCCCATTATTATACGTTAGTTAAGGTACAGTGTATATTATTAGTAGAATCTACCGGCCTGGCACGGTAGATTTTATCGATAACTCATAGAGCTAACTCGTATTTTATCTACTCTAATTGTAGCTACTAATTAACAACTTACTTCCTTCACGTGCATAGTAAATTAAATATCAAGATTATGTTGTTAAAATTATAGGGATTATTTTACGCTTTTGATTTTTTAACTGATAAGAAAACACGGTCGATTTGTTCTTTGGATAACTAGGGTGGTAAACCGTAAGTAACATAGAGAAATATCTGTGTATTATGATTTTACAGTTTTGACGTGTACCGATAAAGGTGTGACCATTATTGGCTTCAAACCATCATATTAATTTCTCGTTTTCTCGTTATAGTACGTATTACTGTACTTTGCATGTCCGTAGATATTTTGATGTGTCATGATGCAAATGAAAGTCAAACTGTAGAAGTATTTGGAATATCTTTCTATCAGTTGCTTAATGTGAAGTAATGTATTGTTCATAATATTGGAATGCTATTTATCATTGACATATCTTTAGCAGTAACATCTAGTAATGGAATGTGATGTGTATGCAATAGTATAGGATATGTGTGTATTGAACTAAACCTTTGTGTATTTAGTAATTTACTGTGTGATGTAAAATGTACTTAAGGTTACACAATGTTGATGTTTTAGTTTGTTTCCTATTTCCTAGTATTGTGTAATTGTAATGTGAATCTTATTAATTTGAATGTCACATCTTTGTAACTTCTGGGTATAAAAAGATGTGCTTTGAACTTGAATAAATCAGTCAGTTAGTTGGTCTGATCTTTGTTGTTAAAATAAAGAAGTGACTTTATTTCTGACTCATGTAAGCAAACCTTAACTTTGCTTTAACCCGTGCCTTCAAACGGAATCCCTGGTTTGGAACCAGGAGGTTTCGTTCAACTCAAACCTACTCGTCTTTGGTTCTTAAAATACATGTAGTTATTCTTGTTAAAAGTAGCACAGGACTGTTCCTATTTTATATCATCGGCCGAAAATATTTTATTTTCCCTTCATCATAATACTAAAAGGGGGACTAGTGTGCATCAATCCTAGTTGTGGAAACGTGAAATTGTATGGATCTATACTTAGATCAGATCAATGAAGTTACTGCACTATCCCAATTGTTAACTATTTTTGTACATGAAATGTATACCTGATCATATCCAATCTTTTTGGTAGAATAAAAATACTAGAAAATCCTAGTCTATTTTTATGAAATCTCAAAATCTATTAATAATGTCTACATAATTCTATTTTTTGAAGGCATTATGAAATCTGATACAGCTGTCAGGTTGAATAGGACACATTTTACTTTTTGTTTGTTCTTTGGCTGTACTTTTAATATCATCAGCAAAAAGTCACTGTAACTTATAAGTTGAGTGGGTTTTGGGATATTTACATTTCTTGACATATATACAGTAGGAATCTGAAATATTGCAACGAAAATAAAATTGAGCACGTTCTGCACTTCTACGGCTGCAGAGAGGATAAGAAAGCCGTCATTGTAATTGGAAGTGCCTCCTTCAATTCAACTGACTCAAGTTGGGTTTTGTATTTAAATGGGTATCCACTTTAAAATTCTAGGGAAGAATCATTAACATACAATTGACCTTTAGCTAAGATAAGTTCATCAGAAAAACACTTGACTGTAATCTTGAGATTCACAGTCCTTTCTCTTGTCTAAAGTTCTAAAAGTTGACGAACGATAGGGAATTTTGGTAGGCACGCCAGCAGCAACTTTAATTATCCGCGTCAACTAAGCAGAGATTCTACATGGATTGATTAGATTTTATTTTAATGCACTGGAGCAAATGCCCAGTTCAGTTTGTTTCGGTAGGTACCTTTTATTAACAAAAGAAAATACCATCATCTACTGACTATTGTGCAATTTTTAATACGATTTATTATCTGATAAAATGAAAATTGAAATCGCAAAAAAATCAGTTCAGTAAAGCCGGAGATGAGATTGGACTTTATTGGAGACTTGGAGACATTGGAGAGAGAATTAGAATTGTTATGCTGAAAATGTGTCTGTGTTTGTCCTTGTTAGAAAATAGTCAAAAATTACATAACAATGTCATAGACAATATTTTTCCCTTATTGCCCTTTTGCAAATGTTAGAAAATTGCTGCCTACCGCTAATTATATAGTATTTATTGCGAAAAATATCAAAATGTCACTTGCAGTTGTGTGTGGGCCGTCACGAAGTGTATGAAAAGTTTATTGTTTCTGTCACTCTGCCAAAATTCAATTCATGTTTCAGGTAGTTGCAAGCTGTTTCTACTAATGAATTCTTTGTTTCTAGCTCTGTGCACCTGTACCTAACTTTGCTTAATCATTTTTCATTCCGAGAGGTAAAATTATAGTTTCTACTCCAAGGAAAAATGTGTCCTTGGCTTTTTCATCTGCTTTTCGCACTAGACCAGAAATACATTTAGTAGCTGATATGACACGTACCTTGTTAAAGGAATTTGGTGAAAGGTGGGCAAGATTTATTTGATGGTATTAAATAATTCACCGTTACATGCAATTACTAGTACTACAATGACCTTACAGTAGATCACCAGAAAATGTCAACTTATACTTAAGTATAACCGTCTTACTTTAGGTGCTATTTATATATACTTGACATCAAAGCCTTCCGTGTATTTAAGCAACAGGCTAAAGCTTAAGTATACCTACGTAATTGTCTCAGGCTGTGGTGTTTAGAACATTAGTTGCATACGATGTAAGTTTTTGTTGTAATTTCATTTCATTGTTTAAAGCAATGGATTTATATTGTAAATGGTAATACACCACGAAGATTTAATTACCAAATGATGTTTTGTTGTAAGAAGCTTAGGTGACTGACAGAGCGTATCAAGTTCATGTTACTCTTCCTATATGTAGACATGACTAGTTTTTGAGTGAAAATCAATATCCAGCAAGTTATTTTATAGGGACATTTATATATAATATGTATGGCATATCTTGCTAAACATACAAACACTAGAATGTTATGGATTTTGAGTACCTGCTAGGCAGGAGCAGATTAGACGGACGATTTAATAAGCTGCTTCCGTGATAAAGGGTACTATTGGGTGGAAAGAGTACGGATGGAAAGTAGAAGAATATATCAATTATTTAGCATAAATAATAATATAACCTTAATGTGTGCAGAATGCTGCTTAATTGGTAACAATTTGCAAAGAAATACATGCTACATATTTATTTAGGGCAGACATTATATTAAACTTTCTCCACTTTCCCCCGTTGTATCTGTAATCAATTAACCCCTCTTTAGTTGTTGAGTCGAGTGTGCCGTTATATTGGGTGAAAGGCTGGCGAAGTGGCGAACCTATACTTATATTGCCATTTGTAAAGCAATTTCAATATTACGCAGTATTGGGCGTGGTTTGATTATGTAAACCTCCATTGAAACACCTCAGATGTATTTGAATTTTTGTAAGCCATGTATTATTCCTGATATCGTGAAGATGTCCATTAGCAGGCTATATAGCACTTACATTACGGAACGTAGGCAGGAAGTGATAGTGTTATTTAATTACATATTGGAAAAACATTATGGAACAATTTTGTTTGAGCGTTGTAAATGGTATCAGTGGATAGTTTGGTATGTCCAATTCCCGTCCGATCTCATTATTTATGGCATATTCACCGTCATGTTTTATTACAAAATATAGTACCTATAGTCAGCAATTTCAATAAACTTCTTTAACAAATATACCAATTTTTCTTTCTGGGTGGGGTGGCAGATATTGGGTACAAACAGTCCATTTTCTTAGCTACATTTGAATGTAGTTGTGTTATTACAAAAATTTGATGTTTAATTGCGTGAGCATTTGAAGCCGATAACATGTTTATGAAGGTTGTAAAATTACTTTTCCCTTCATTTCGCAAGTATAGGTAGAGACCGGGCATGGGGGTGACAAGACAATTTAGTAAACAATAATTTTAAAAGCAAACCTTGGTTTATTGGCTTTAATCCTGCAATCTTACTAATTCCTACCTGTTCAATTTTCGATTCGGATTTGACATTTAGTTATAGTAAATAAGTAATACTTACCACTTTAGTTACAAGGTAAAATTAATCATTTAATTTATCCATTATCCAATATGTCTTCAAATATCCTATCCACGCTGTGGGAAATGCCCCTCCCTATCCTTGTCAATTTTTTAGTCATTTCATTTCCATCAACTGCAACTGGACAAATTCTTGTGTCCCACTCTTTATATATAGTATCTAGTTAGATGGGTATGTCATTTTTGACGATTTTTGCCTTTTCGTATCAACTGTTAGTATTGGATTGCACGAGTAGCTAGGCGTGTTTAGTTACGCCAGAGGTTACAAAAATTGTTCCAGATATTTAATATTAACACATTTATAAATCGCGATGTACTGTAATGTAATGGCAATTGGGTAAGCATGCATGCATGAAGGCCAAAATATATGTAATGGTTAAAATTGAGTGATCAGACTGTATAAGTATGGTATGTACTGTTAATATTAAATATAATCTGTAATGCTGTCAAGGGAAAATGAAAATCTTGTCGGCAAAAGTACAAATTGCCATTGGCGAGAGGAAAAGCTTATACTAAATCTAATTACGTTGGAAGAAAAACAAAACGATGTCAGTCAGGGCTGGGTCGACTCTAGTTTTAATATCCATAATATTCTGTCTGTAGGAAGTCTTTAGGTAGTAAGTACTGGATATGTTCTATACTCTACATAGACATTTTAGTTTGTTGTTTACTTTGTGATTAGGTGGATGAATATGACCTGGCAGTAGTATAGGTACGTGTATAACATAGAACTCTTAGAGATTAACGTGATAGACAATTGCTAGCGGAATTAGAAAGAACCCAGCTCGATTTTCTTTTATAGAGTGGGAATGAAAGTTTAGTTCCATTCCATTAATAAGGCTAGGAGGAACTCTTTTCTTTCAACATGCCTATAATAACAGCGGTCTGTATGGCATAATATACATATATTTATTTGGTGTACTACTCTTGAAAATGAAGAGACTGCCTATCTGTTTACTAAATACAGCCCGTAGCATACCTTTTGGTTATGTGTGTACCATTACTGTACCTTAAAATGCATATGGAGAAAATTGTTCAGGCGGGTACATCTACTCTACCATGTCAAGAACCGACACGCAACATTGCACATATTGCATATCTAGTGTATCTATACAATGATGGTTTGTGAACATTGTACTACTGGGTAGTTTCACTTAGAAATTCACTTTCCTACTTGGAATTCATTGGATCACATTATCTGTATACTTCTTTTGTTAGGCTGGATATATATGTACAGGTTAAGTATGTATAAAGGTATAATATATGTATTATGCTTGCTCTACATAGTGACACTGACTTCACGTTCACTCTAATATAATATGATTGCTGCCTTCATGCGAAAAGACTTCTCGGATCCGAATCTATTAGTGTGTATACACAGAGAGATATTATCCAACCACTTGACTAGTAGCTATTATTTTCTGCCCTTCCTTTTCTCCGCTCGCAAGTACTTAGGAGAGGCACTCCAAACAAAGAATTTCGGAGAAGACAAATGAGCCAGCTTAAATTATGACATTGCATTGCATTGGGAACTTCCCTTGTCTTCTTATTAGACTATAGTGTCTAGTACTTATGTAGGTTTGGGATGTTGGTATTAGTAAGTAGTTGGATATTTGTTGTAGACTATTCTACAGTTCAATCTGGGTATGGCTAAAGAAGAAGCCTGAAATAGACAACTGGAGAAAAAAGAACCCGCATGGGTTGACTAATAAGATAGATACACATAAGGAATAGATTTAGCAAGCAGTGGTTTGGTAGAGGTTAGGGAATAGGGAATATTATATTATGATGAGGGTATGACTACTACATATAGTAGTTGTTTGCATTCCTTTTGGAAAGCTTCTTTACATGCAGCAAATCTATCTTGTCGAATAGCTAAGGATTTTTACTAATACCTATAATAGTAATGCATTGACTATGTTGAAGTAGGAGACAGGAGCCTGCTCCTTTAGTCAGTTGACTTATTGGAAATATTCTGTACACACCTGCAATTTACTATCTTTTAGTTTTACGATTGACTGCGTTTGTTATGTTACTTTATGTAGTGCATGAGGTAACGAATGACTGTTTTGAATGATCAATAGTATTGATTCCCACTTTGCAATTCAACTCTATAAAACATAGCTCTCGACTTATATTATGTGAGGATACACGTTTGTAGGAACTGCTTACTGTTTACAGGCAAGAAAGTCGGAACTCTGTTTGTTACATGTGCTACAATTCTATTGCTAGTCAACTCGCTCTACTTTGAATCCAATGCAATGCATCAGCTATATTTTATACGCTACTGACTTGGGTATTGTATGTAGGCAGAGGAAGATTGCTTAAATTCTATGAGAACGTCTTTACAAGCTCGTGAGCCTATTATTTATTACCTGCTTGGAATTGAAATACATGCGAAAACAGCTACATATTAATAGTTATAAATGCGAATAGCAAGCGGTCAGGTCAGGATGTTGCGGTTCGTGTTCCTTTCCTTCTTACAAAATCTTCCCTGCCTATAAAGTCAAACTATTGCTCTCTCCTTTACAAATGTCTGATATATAGGTAAACTCACTCTGAATGTCAGTTTACTACTTTCTATCTCTATGAACTATTTTTCCTTTCCTATTTACGTAATCAAATGAAAAATAATGCACATAGAATCCGCAAGCTTAATAAATATAAACATCAGCATTTAGTATACTGACATTTTGCTATTTGCAAGTTTGTGTAGGTATACGAGGAGATACCAAGAAATGCAATGCAAATAATACTAACTGGGAAATGGGAGCGTCTTTAACCAGTATTCAGCATGCTTTCTTTGTTTGACTTTCTCTTTGACTTGTTTTTGTTAATACATACTCCTTGTCCTTGTACATATACAACTGATACTGATAATGTTCTTGAACAGGAAAACCGAACTGACTGTCTTTTGAAACGATATTTGCTAAATAATTTTTCAGAATAATACTGAACAGTGACAATGATTTTGACGGTAATAATCTTGTGATTGTGTTTGAAAAATTAAAAATATCAGTTGAAACGAATAATCAATATAATAATTGGTCCACAATTTTTTTTAAGTCTTAGAGACTAGGATTTTGTGATACCAATGAGTTTTGCAAGTTGTAACGTCGTAAAAGCATACCATGCATGAATGCATATCATGGAAATATTCACAGACTTGTTACACATTACCATGTGCTTACACAGGTCATGCAACTAAATTAATTTTAGTTAAATGTGTTTTCCTACGCTGATGAATGAAATTAGTAGAAATTGATTGATATCTATATGCAGATAAACTATCCAGAAATCTCAAAGCTATGGCATTTTAAGAATTTTTAATCCATAAGAAAAAATTAAATAAGTCATGAAAGATGCATTTATTTCGTGTCAGAGTAAAATTTTGGACGTGATAGAGTCTTGTGACTCTGGTGGGTAGTTTTTCTGTAGATATCAATCGACTTTCTATTTTCATCCATTACCGATCGAGTTGTGCATATGATGGAGTGGGAAGACCCATGTAATTGAACTAACTTACACCAACTGGACCCTTAAAATCAAATCTCAAATGAACGTAAATAGTATTACAAACATAAATAGCTAATATAGCTATTTGAATTATTTACTCAGAATTTTGTTTGTAGGTCACTACTAAGTAGTTAAGATTCTTGTTTCACTTGCAGGCCACGACTAGGAGAGGACTTAAGTACTTAGTAGTACTCCTTACTTTTAGTAGGTTGTTATATTCCATTTACTTAACGCAAGCTCTAAACTTTATCCATCCGCATTGTATCTATTCTCCTATTTCTCCTATGCTTATGTTAATATATTATATCTAGCTGTTCATACTTTATTCTGCAAATATAAACAATTATAAATTAAGTTTTGTTCATCAAGCCGTATCCGCAATAAAGTGCATTGAAAGTTTACGTACATGTATGATGTAAAATTAATTAAATATTTATAACCATTACAAATTAATTAGATATTCGACTCACTTATTTGCTTGTTGGATGACAATTATTTTCTATACAGCAAGAGATTATTTGAAAGTTAAAACTCGGATTGTACAGATTGACAACAAGCATTATTTGTTTGATCACATGTTAGCTGCGAATAAATACCGAATTACGAGAATTCTTGCGTTTTCAGTGATCAAAGTTCCCTTGTTTTGGTAGAGAAATTTACAAGCTATCGATATAACTATGCAATATGTATGTACATATGGCTTTCTCTTTCCTTGTGATACTTTCACTAATTCTTTATATTTATTTTACTGGTGAAAGTTTTATATTGATGTATATCATGAGGAAAGAGTGAACAGATAATGCATTAATTTTATACCTGTAACCGCTATCATTACCACTATAACTATATTGATGAATAAGAATTGGTAATAGTCATTAAAATGTGTTTTTTGCAGATTTGTGCTGGTTTTTGCTTGTTTCGCCCTCAGCGTCTTTTCTACCATCCCAGAGTATGAAGAAGAAGCAATTGTGGCTCTATTTTACATGGAAATTGTGGTAGTGACGATGTTCACAACAGAATTTGTACTGCGACTGTGGGCAGCTGGTTGTCGTTCGCGTTATCAGGGTGCCTTAGGAAGATTACGGTTTGTCCGAAGACCATTCTGCATCATCGGTAATTAATATTTAATTTAACTACCCCATTCGTTATTGCAAACGCAACTAAAACTAGATTGTTGGCAAGAAATTATCACTTTTCTTGGAAAAACATCTTTGAGGTACTACAGCCGCTAGCCGGCACGGCAGTTTTAATTATTCGTCCAAGATTTTGGACGTTGTTTGCATAATTTCCATTATTGCCAACTTAGGAATAATAAAGGTAAAAAGAATACTAATTGGCAGTATGTCTATTGTTGATAATTATAGGAAGGACATCGTTAAGTACAGTTATTATCCGTACCGTAATTATTGCAAAAAGAAAATTTTTGGATTGTGTTTAATAACACCGATATATGCGGTTGTCGACAAGAAGTAAATAGTTAAATAAAATCCCCGCAATTAGCAGCATAATATCCTTCAGTCTGCATATCATATACATCGACGCTTTGTGTACCGGTGTACAGTGTACACCGGTACACCGTACACCTAAGTAGTCACAGACATACGAAGAGTATAGTCGGATCAGAGTAGCCACAGTCATACTCTATTATTTCCCGAAATTTTTTATGAAAATAGGAAATGTAGTATACTCACACAATAAGTATGCATAATAAATCGATAAAGAAAGATTCTAAAACACTTTTATTAAGGGGTTTGCGTTTGAGTTACCCGAAATTTTTTATGAAAATAGGAAATGTAGTATACTCACACAATAAGTATGCATAATAAATCGATAAAGAAAGATTCTAAAACACGTTTAACGGGAATTTCAATTCCTTATGGAGTGGTTGTGATGGGGAATATGAGAGTGCTCAGATCAATGAATTAGTAGAAATTGGTATCTTCCTCCAGGCCACAATTTTTCACCGAATTGCTACCAAACTTTCCTTGAAAGTCGTGTTTTATATTACGGAGTATTAACGGATCAAACCTGAGCTGAGGCCAAAAATGTAATAGTAAGATTTGTGGAGGGAAAACTGCAACTGCAACTACATACTACTTCGGTTTATGGAACTGTTGGTAAATTTCGCCATTAATTTAGTCCGCCTCCAGAAGATGTTTGCTTGAATGGAAGCCTTTTACTTATGCTATTTGAATAGTCAGGGAAGTAGGAAAGTCAGCATACAGTATAAAGAATTTCACAAAGAATTGTAGTTAGAAAGAACAATTGTTGGCTTTTCTGTCTTGTTGGCAGTAGTTGGATTTATACCAGAATTAGAGCCAACTTCAGCTAAAACAGTATTTCCTAAAGGAATTTGAATTAAAGGGCGTGAGTTGGGAAATAAGTGCACTGAAGTGTCAATCCAGTCAACTTACATTCCATGTGAGTTACCATCTTACCATGCGAAAAGGGTTCCCTCATTTTCTCTTTTCTCACGCATCTGATAACTTTTAGCTGATATATTTTTCTGTGCCCTTAGTTTGGATTACGCTGTCTGCCTCTTAATTCTACTCCACTTGAGCCACTTCCCAAACTTTGGAGTGTGACATTACTATTACTGTTTTTGTCTGATAGTATAACTCGTATGGTTGTTATATATATTTCTGTAGTAGCTATTATAGTGGACCAACCTGCAGTCATCTCTGTTTTATATACTTTACCATAATAATACAAACTTAAACCTGCTCTTTAACTATATCAATGCTACTTATGGTAGGTATAAAATTTGTCGAGAAAATGAAATTAGAGCATCCGAAATTGTATTCAAGTTTTGCATCACTGTGCTTTACCTAGATACAAACAAGTAGTAAATTCGTAAATTGAATACATACTAACGAAACTTTATTTGCAACTTTATTGAATTCAATGTTGATAGAATACTGTGATGCTCTAGTTTTCACAAAATAGTGCACATTTGTTTCTTTGTTAGCCTGTCACCACTCTAGTCAAAGACAATTTTAAGACATTTTTGTTTTACGTGTAGAATAAGTTTGTTGTTCTCAATACTAACTTTTATTTGTCTATTGTTCTTATCCCCAGTATCCGTAACAAAGTTAAGTTGCATATAATGTATATTGTTCCTATTTTCATATACTGCATTGCATACATTTTGTCTTATGCTCTGTAACTGCGTATTCTCACGTTGCGTTGTTTTGTTTAGCACTTCTTTCCTAAAACTTCACTAAGAGAGAAGAGTGAAGCTAAAGGAGAAGGGGGATACAAACCATTTTGATGGGAAAGTTATTCTTACTTATAGATAATGTCTGTCTTGTCTACCGACTTATCTGTCCTTTAAACAGATGTATATCTACATTTATTCTATGTATTAGTGTCGCCGTGTCGCTGTCGCTCTCCCAATGTGTAATGTATCTACGATGTACTAAAGAGGTGGTGGTGACGTGATGATGTTGGGTGTCAATAAATTCATCATATCTCACTGTCTAACTTTGATTGTAATGACAGTCTTCAAAGACAGCTTCCTTTAGGTTCAACTTTATGTCTTTAGTATAATTGCCATGTTTGCATTTTACATTTTTTCGGGCAACAAAAGGGAATTAAGTGCTAAATAAATACATACCAGATGGAACATTAAATAAAAATGATGGGGCAATAGGAATGTCTATGAAATAAGATTATTATTGCAATGTTAAATATGTAGTGAGTGAGGTTAGTATGACCATGACTTCTGTCTTTTGTTTTGTCATTAGCATTACTGCACAGGCTTAATTTGCAGCGTAACATCTCATCGGTTTCCGTAAAGAGTCAATTTTAGGAAAATCATTACTTAATATACATTGACAATTGAATTGTTACCTACTCAATTATTAAGAAAGGCAGGCACATTTCGTCCGTCCAACGAACGACCAAAGAATTTCCGTAAGTTTTTATGAGTATAACGTAGATAGAAGGTACATTTTTGTCTCGTGAAATATGCAATAAAAGTATATAAAGACTGAGTGCTCATATGCATATATTCGGTGACCGTATACTTCTATTGTATCCCATGTATTTGCATCCGTAATCTGTATACTCCTAGGTACTGCGGGAATGTGTAGGGAAAAATATTTCATCATTTGTAAGCACATAGTTGGTGTGGTGGCTGGTAAATTATTTAATAACATACGCAACAATCCGTGAATTTGCTTGCAGGAATTTCTCACGCTGTGATTACCAATTTCTGTAGTGCAACCATCGTATTAATGAATTCTTTCTGAATTTCTGGTTTTGCTTGGTTGGTTGAGATTGAGGTATAAAATTCATGGAATTGGCTACTTTACCGCTGTGGTATATGTCCCCAAACATGACAAAAGTAAAATAAAATAAACTGCAACTGCCTGTGTGAATTTTAAATGTATTTATATTGAAAACAATGTAAATCGATTAATTACGAAATTCAGGGGTTCCCAGGTTCCCACTCTTCCCACACAGTACAGCCTTACACGAGGAATCAGGTACTACTTGGCTGTATTTGCACAGACAGTATTTTAAATAATTTTTGATTCACTAGCTATTGCATCAAGTGTTGGTAATTGTGAAATTAGTTCCCACAGCTCACAAAATCATAAATTGCCAATGATATAGCTCGGATTTAAAATAGGCTAGGCAAGAAGTAAACTATCTAATACTGATAAAACGTTCATGAGCCTATCATAATGAGGTGTAACAAGCAAACTCTGGTAATGTCAATATTTGATTAACTGTCTGGGAGAAACTGTTCTAAATATTTAAAGTCGATATTTTCTGAGTGCATTTTACTTCTGAATTTACACGAAATCGCAGGGGAATATTATGTACACTCATGTTGATTGATTGAAATTGTTGATTTATGTCATCACCTAAGGCTCAACGTAGCGTTAGTTCAATGTCAGTTTATTGGAGAAAATGCAGATATGATCCGTGAATACACCAGGACGATATCTGCACACATTATAGTGTAGTTATATTTTGTTTTCCATTTTATTAAATGAAGGGAAATCAAACGTATGACTTTTGAAATGCTGTTTAGCATTCTTACTTTCCATTCCATATCACCAGAGAGGGATCATAATAATTCCCAGAGTGGAATAATGTGAAGTCCTGAAGTCGTATAAATATATTAGCTACTCCTACTCGTCACTATTATGATGATTATTATGAGTACTACACATGAGAACTACAGACAGCCTGATATAATTATCTTAGTAATACCTTCAATAAATAAGCAGAAACTGCATAGGTACATGTATGTTTGCTAGCCTTGCGGATTTTAAAATTTTTATTAGCAGCTTCTCTTAAGCATGCGGAATGTCGGTAAATGTTTACTATTTGAGTATTGAGCTTAGAACAATACTCATGTCTTATTTGTAGAATTTTCTCCTTTCGTCGTAATGAAAAAGTATTAAGAACCTTTTTACGAGACATGTCCGTAAGGTTCCGGCAATTGTATTTTACTATATGCCCATTTAACCAGGACACTCTCATGAAACATCATAAATCATAACGGCAAATCCTGAAAAATTAACTAACATGTCAATCCCATGATTTCCATGCCCTGCATATTGTATAATCATACACATAGTCCGCTTTAGACGGTGATTTGGCTGTATACATAACGGTTTTATTATAGCTATAGTAGATTTTTTGTTTCCACGTGTGCATTTCAATTCCTGTTAAGATGCTTATTAAGCATAGCGGTTTACCGGGGCTTTATGTTTGTACTCCGGCAGTCTGTTTAGTTGTGAGTGAGTTAGTGAGTGGGTAGGGTACGATAACTCCCAAACGGATCGATATTTTTGTATGTCATCTAGGGGTCAGTCACAGATTAACTATATCTCGCTACGCTTGATACAGATGTGTCCGTTGTTTGTCTAACTTGTATCTCTAAAATAACAATGGGGAACCAATAGAATTGCGACAAGGTCCTACCTTACCACGTTATAACAAGGTCCAAGCTTAGAATACATCAATGGTCATTTCCTTAGGTTACATGGAAGGACTCCTATGAGGGAATTACTCCTAAAAGGACTCCCAATACTTTGTGCAGTGCAGCTTTTTCAAACATTATCGGCTTAAGATTAAGATTGCCTCAGTATTCACTAATATTCAAAATCAAAATCAAAATCAAAATCAAGATTTTATCCTCAATCTGGTTTCAGCTGTATACGAGTACAGTTGTTAAATATTAACGATATATTGAAAATTAAATTGATGCCTCATCAGTCAATTTGGTTAATATATGAATATATGGTATTGGGGAAGGATGTACTTCTCTCGTAGGAGTCGATTCCGGACAGCTTACTTATTTTT
>JABASH010001011.1:0-30327 GCA_019776445.1 Tomocerus maximus
GTTTGAATATAGAAATTCGAAGTTATGAATGCATGGCGTAAGATGTTACTCTACTGAAAAGAGTATTACATAATATCGAACCTCTTTAATCTGGCAACCGAGATAGATAATTTTCATAAAAGAATATGACTTGTTACGTGTCATTCAACAAAATATTAGATAAACTTAGCTGACTAAACGTTTCAGTGAACAAAATGTTTGTATTCCTATCCCTACTCAATTATTACCATTATTATTACAAACACAATCTGAACACAATATATTTAGTGTAGTATTCAGAAAGATACGTATAATATTTGTATTCTATTAAATACTGAAATTGCCGTACAGAAAACCTTCAATTTTTAGTATATAACTGTGTGTTCTCAGTTTCATAAAATACCTAACGTAATAACGTATTATTCAATGTAATGTGCATGGTATGACGAATGTGTGAGTAAACTACAAAACCAAAACTAATGACGTGTGTACAGTACCCTACGATGTTTTGTGGATACGGAACTAAATAATACTGACGTTCAGCAATTATCTATAATTATTATAGAATTAAAGAAACCCAAAAGAATATTTAGGATATCATATTTAGTATAGTAATTAATTAATGTTATATAAAATACCTAGTTAAATGTAAATTACAAGCAACTTATGTATAATCATTGTGTCTTAATTCAATGCTGAAATTTTGACAGTGAAAACAGATTCGCAAAAATTTTACCTCATTTAAATATATACTTAAAGCTTATAACATTATTTTATGCATTTAAAGACAATTTAACTATTCAAGAGTATTTAATAGAATCAGTAGGTAGTCACCATTTAGTGTAGGGATACGGTTTTAACCGTTTTACTCTTTTGCTGAAGGGGAAGCCTTTAATAAATTAGTGCTGTAATAATATTTATTAAAAATATGCCTCTCTCTGCTATTTTAATTAACAAATTAGAATTCCAAAAATCCACTAGTGTTAAACATTTATTAAAATGTACTTACATCTTCATGGTACAAAACGGGATATCTTGGTTAAAAGCCTTGGTAAGGTATTTAAGTAATTTTGAGAATTACTTTAATGCTTCTTAAAACATTAAGATTATACAAATAACATCAAGAAAATAGACTATTTATAAGATGTTTCAAAACAACTAAGAATTTCAGTTTTATTTAGGGTAAGAAAACTAACTATTAAGCTGTGAAGATTTTCTTTGCCACCTTTGATCATTTGGCGCTTCATGTTTGTACGGAAATCATTTCGGGCACCTTTTTCAACCCCTCGTGTCCCCACACGTCGTGATCTGATAGCATACGGGAAGAAAAAAATTCGCTTAGTAAAGACATCATTAAATATTACGCAAATATTATACACGAGAAAAACGTACCCGCCATTGTGGTTCCCATTGCCAATCGCCCATATATCTAAATTAACTGTTTTTGCTTCATGATTTGCCATAGCCATAAACTGTTCGAGAAAATCTGGTTCAATAACGTAGTCGGCAAAAAATGGATAGCGAAAGTTACCCTTTCGTCGTATAACTTCTAGAATTTGCAGAAAAATCATTTCGGACGGAGGTGATGGCCATTCCATTTGTAAAAGAGTCATTAAATGACCGATACAACGATCATCAGTTGCAGTTGACATATCTAGCATTTCCTACACATAATATAAGCTCAATTGTTATTTGATAATCAACCAACACAATGGATACAATAAAACTGTCAAAAAATAAAGTCAAATTTGAAATGATAGCAGAAGCACTTCTTACGTGAAAACAGCGAATTAATATGTTGCATGCGTAGGCAATAATTTCTGCCCTATTTTCTGATAGAAAGTGAACTCTTCTTTGTGTAATAAAACCTCCCTTTTGATCTGAGCTGTACACATGCTCGTTGAAAAATGTAAAATCTTCCCGGTCGCCAGTGTTGAAAGAAAATGAACTGCTTAACCCTGTTTTGCTATCAGAACTTGAAAGACTCATCTCTTGATGAAGTTTCTCTATACTTTTTATAACATATTCGGCAGCAGCCTAAAAATAGTGATTTGAGTCAGATATCATTATTATTATTATATTTAAGTCAGACACGAGCTTAAATAATTGCAGAATAGGTCTATTTTAATTGAAAAGCAATTTACCTTGTAATTACTAACAGAGCAATAAAGGGAGGCTATTTTCAAGTGATTTTGAATAAGCATTGACTCGTGGGCAAAGTGCTGGCCAGTATAAGTCTGAAAGTCCAAGTAAAACTCTTGAAAAACATTCCACTTTTCCAAATTCAATGAACTCATTGAACACAGTATGGGAAAGAATTCCTTTTTAATGCTGTCTCCAGTTGGAGAATTCACTAACTGCCAGATCTTCGAGGCAGTCAAAAAGTACTGTAAAACTTGGCTTTGGTTTCCACCAATTGAAGAACAATTCGAAACAGTAGTAATTACTGGTAAATTGTGCTCGGCAATCACAGAGCGCTGCCGACGCGGGGTAAATATCTCAACTAAAACTAACTTCGATTTTTCTCCTAAATAAACAAAAAAATACACATTTATTAACATTTTTTTTAGAAAAAGTAGTTTTCATTATATTTTATGAGCAGAATGTTTGTATTTATCACAACGATGCAGATACCAAACATTCTAAAACAAAATTAAAATGTACTTACCAAATTTTTCGGAAGAGCAGTTATTGATAAGCTCATGGTACGATACTATACACCGTAGAAAAATTACAACTGTAATGTAGCCCAACTCATTTTGACTAAGGTTTCTTGAAGAAGAACTAATTTTGAGCAACGCCTGATAAATTGCTTCTACGTTATTTGGACCGGAAGCCTGAGTAACAGTACCGAAGAATGGAGCTGAGTTCCAAGACAAAATATTTGCGATTTGATCAACTATGGAGTATAGATTTCCCCACCTTTCATAAAAGAGCAACTAAAAATTTTAGCTATACCTAATTATAATGTCATATTCAATATATTTTTATAGCTAATTATTGGCTTCGTAACAAATGCCTAATAAATAGGTATTGGACAAATAAAATACTTAGTTTACCGTTCAGAAGTTTCTAACTTTTCATCAAGACCTCCAACCAAAACGTAGTATTCAACACACTGGCTCAACAAAGCTAGAAGACGCGGAGATGCTCCCAAATTTTTTCCTAATTTTAAAATGGAAGGCACAAGTTCAACTACCAAAAGTTTTCGAAATGTCGAAAAAGCATCGGATTCGCAGGCAAGGAGCGTAAACAGTAAATCTGCCTGAATCAAAAATTGACAAAAATCATATACATGTATAATGAGAAAATGAAAATTCTGCATGTCGTTATGCGAGACTGTCTTACCCCCGTTTGATTAACAGTGTCTGGATATAGCTGGACAAGAAGTAGAACAAATTGGCATTTTTCGAACAATACCGTTGTTGTCTCGGATTTCTGCAGCAGCACTTCTCTTTGTATATCTACCATTAAAGTACGAAGAAACTGTTTAAGTTTAAGCACTGACATGGCTGATAGCACAACATCGTAATCACTCGAAATAGGAAATGAGTGAAGACTACTTTTTAAAAGTTCTTACCCTTAGACAAGCAAGAAAATACATTTTGCAGGAACAATTGGTCTTCCGTCTCTTTACCCTTTGTTAATTGAACAGTTCTCACAGCATTTGCCACTTCTCCAATTTCATCTTTCATATTTGTCATAAAAGCGCTAAATCTATTAAGGGGAATTGCTGGATGAAAAATGTACGCATATCAGAAAGCATATGGCTATGTAAAAAAAGAACTCACAATGATTCAAAACATTTAGCAGCTCCTTCTACATTTCGCAATCGTTTTTCCAGCTGATATGCCTGAAACTACAGAATACCAAAAATGTAATTTTGATAATTTTATACGTAATATTCTTGGCGAGGAAAACATATAAAAAATAGCATTCCTATCAGAAAAGGTTATTCTGGAAACTGTAGAGAAAAAATCATAAAGAATTTGTGACGAAATAAAGGATTAACAATGAAATAAATATAATTTAATCTTTGTTTGGCATTTTGTAGGACAAAATAGTATCAATTACCTGCAGCTGAAAATTTTGGGGAAACAAAGACTTTCCAATTAAAAGCCATGATTTTGCTTCACACACATTAGTTGTTGCTTCCGATTCCTTAGATTCTTTAATGAAATAATTCGGCAATTCTCTTCCTCGAAAGGCTGCAAACACATTAATTCAAAGAAATTATAAGTTTTTGAAAGTTTGTAAGTTTCTGTTTCAATTTTGGTCGAAATTAAACCTAAATAATTTCAAAAGCATCAAATGTCATCGTATCATAATCATACCTATCGACATTGTCAATGATTTGGCGATGAAAGAGTGACGAAAGAATAAATGTTGAACCCCCTCTGAAAATTTCGAAACGCACATTTTGAGATAACTTAGTTTTATGATTCCTTTCTAACTAAATTTGATTAATATAACTCCGCCATCCGCACTCACTGCAGATTTCAACTAAAGAGGTACCCCTTCATAATAATATCTTACCTGCTAACTTATGAAAATGACACCAACAGCAGACCAAGAGAAATGACACTAAGAATTCAGCAGTTTTAAAATGACTTTTTGTGTTCTGCTGTTTCTATCTTTCCGGAAACAAATTGCAGATCCATTCAATTCAAATTGAATTCCTTTCCATGCCATCCACGCACTCGTAAGGAAGGGATAACATAACTGCACAGACTTTAGTTTTGTAAGTGCTTTTGATATTGCGTTCGTATTCGTATGTATGTGATATGCGAATTGCGAATGCGATGCGATACCGGTGGTTGTTTGATTGATCTGTCTGTGATCTGCTGTATCATTCATACTTATTTAATAGCTTCATTAGGTCTACTCAGATCGCCTTCGCAAACATGCTTCGCATCGCAAATCATACACTTTAACATTGAGTTATTTTTATAGAAGGATTTGTTAAAGATATTTTGTCTTCGTATGTAATACACACGGAATAAAGATTATAGTATAGTAATACAATACAAGTGTATTAAAAAATTCGTTAAATCTCAAGGAAAAAAGTTAATTTTTGCACTCGATTTTGAAAATGAAAATATGAACAATGTAATAGTAACTAAATGATATACACTGAACACACTTTATTCTCACAATTTCATAAAACTATGTGCTATATACTTGATTTTGAATTAGAAATATTTACACTAAAAAACTATCAGCTTTTTTACATGCTACATGCAAATTGAGGTATGGTATAAGGTATAAATCATGACTTTTGCAGGATTGGGGTGGTCATTAAACTCCAGGCAATATGTTCGTACTCAGCGTGTTTCATCAGCACGGAAGTGAAAATTCTGAATCCATCATACCTAGAAATAACAAAATAACAATCATTCAAATTAAAAAAAATTATTTATTATTGCATAAAATAAAATTATGGACAAGAGCAAAAACATTTAAATGGGAAGAAATGAAAATTAGGGATAATAGTTTAAGATGGTTAGGTGTTTGGAGTCTGAAAATTATATAAATGAATTTGAGTTGACTTATTTGATTCAACTGTAAAATATTTGATATAAGGATGCTTGGTTCCTGTTTAGCTCTTTTCTAATAGTTTGGTAACATGGATAGGTGTAAATTAAAATACTTGGAAAATATGGGGCCAAACTATCAGTATCATCACGTAATGCAACTTTACCTGAACGGAACAACTTGTAACAACTTTCTCATCTTCTCTGGACCATTTCTACCACCCCGGATTATATGATCATCATCCTTTGCGCTTAAAAATCTGTTAGATACATTACAACTTTCACGAATTACATTATAATCCACAGTGTCCACAATTGTATTCCATGCTGTCATTAAAGATTTCCATTCGTCAACACTGATCATCATCTTTTCAATATTTATATTCAATACAGCAGCCACATCGTCATTTCCAGAGCTGGAAAGGCAACTGCCAACTTTCTGTAAAATATCTGCATCTTTTCCTAGGAATAATAGATAAAGTTCTTCCACTTGACAGTTATCATTGTAACAGTTCTGTAAAACGGTAAAACGAAATCAGACTCATGTCAGTTGTGTGTAATATACAATTAACTAATGCTTCCCAATAATTAATAGTAAAATTCATTTTCCATCTGCATATCTCAATAGTAAATGGATTAAATTGCACTTACTATTATTCTTCTCTGCAAGGGTGAAAGTATACCATGGTCTTCAAGGTCCTTTAATAGTGCACTTAAGTTTCTGATGTTTGTGATAAAAAAGTCATAATTTATATAATAGCAAGTCAAATCTTGTGGACGCATTAGCGCACCTGTAAAATTTCAAAACATTTCAATCATTCCAATAAATATTGCAATCATTCTATCTTTACGCATATAATCTACATAATTTATCGCTACACATACAATATAATTAATCTACACACAATGGTCATTCAATCGTCAATGTCAATGCTTTTAAGCTTTATATTATTATGAATGAAGCTCTAAAGGAAAGGTAGATTACGTTATTTTAGTTTTATTAAACTACTTCGGTATAGAAAGGTGATTACGATTTAAAATCTTACATTCAAACAATGTTTTTTGATAATCTGGATCTTTCACAGTGGATATGGCAGAAAGAAGCATCTTATATCCACATTTCCTGCAAAGAAAAGTATATACTCATTTTTGACATTTTGACCATATGCATCAAATGGCTTATTTATGGAATTTTAAGCTGACGATGTTACAAATTGTATTGTGGTTATTGTCACTGACTGACAATAGCCATTTTTGCCCTGCCATTTCAGGCTTTAGTCTTTTGCCATCGAACACTTTATTCATCACATTTTTATCAGTTCAGTACACTGAGTACACTTACCCATGTTTTCGTCCCTCGTACGTAGGCAGTAGGCAATACTTACAAAAAAATCTTAAAGTATGGAACTACAATTTCAGTAAATAATTATAATATCACTCACTTCGATGGCATTATCCGTAATAATTTCCTAATCTTTTGTCGATTTTTTCCCGATTTTAAAATCCATTGATGTTCAACAAGAGACACAACATTGGATTCAATAAGTACACCACAAATACTCTTGTAACGAATTTTAGAAACAAATTTACACCAGTGAACTTTCAGCTTAGTCCATTCTTCTGTCGTCATTTTGAAATTTTGAAAGTCTACAGCCAAAATTTCAGAACAATTTCTGTTATTTGTCATCGAAAGAACTTCTACCAACTTGTTGACCGTCCCTGGACCTTTCTGCTTCATTGTGTTAACAAATATGAAGTTTTGCTCGAATTTGGTTGACTGGCAAATCTGAATAAATAAGATGAGAGGATGAGACTAGTAAATGCAAATTACATAACATATATTAAACTATTACTATTACTAGATTTTCAATATCCATTCTCTTAATTATCCGATCAAATAATACACAGACAAGCACATGTAGTAATTACTTATGCAATGATTGAAATCAAAGCAAGTCGGAAGCTAGCGGCTTGGATGTGTAATTTTCTAAATAGATTTCCGAAATGCCAGCCATTTTTCTCGATATTGGTATTCTACAAGGGTTTTGCAGGATTAAAAAATATTTAAAGTACATACAATAGAATTGGCTTCTTGATTGTCTATGATATGAAGGGCAATTAATTTTTCCATAATTAATTCCATATTATCTAAATGTTCCCAGAGAAAATCTTGTACTTCCAATAAACGTCTAGTTTCTTCAAAATCCATAGTCATACCTGGAGTCGTGGACAAAACAATTAATAGTATTACAATAATATTTCCACAGAATGTGCATAGATTGAATTTGACACTTACATCGATTAATAACCTCGTCATATTCCTGTTTCAATGCAAGAATTTGGAAAAAGGCTATAAACGCTCCCTTTCTATGATATTCAAAGTTTATAGACAGTTAGCAATAATAATGTTTTAAAACCCTGTTGATATACAACTACAAGTATGTAAATTAAATGGTTACTGAAATTACTGAGTGGGCAGTTTTTCTAAAACTAGACGGATTTTATCAGAATTTTCTTGCATATTTTGAATGATTTCGTGTTCTTTTTGATCAATAAATCCTTTGAAAATGAAGAAGCGATAAATATCTTCGTAAGAAACTTTGTTAATTATGTAATCCCAGTCAAGTTTCAATTTTTCGACCTCCTCCCAATTGAAAATAGTGCCAGGGTTGAAATTAAGTATGGCAGCAATATCGGTGTTTCGTGTTCTATTGCAACAATCTTTAAATAGTTGGACAATTCCTGGGCGTTTCCGATTTAAAGTTCTCAGCAACTCACATTTCATTTGTGCATTTGTCAACGAAGGATTACACTAAAAAATTGCAACACTTTGTCAAGGCATGGTAATTTTTTAAAACAATTTCATGAAAATATTGTATTAAGATATAAACTCTATATAAGAACATAACTACTAGGAGTCATAAATGGTGCTTAGAGGTAAATTTTATAAAAATATCATTAGATCGAGAATATCAAAAGATAGGACAAGGTTTGATTGAATGGAAAAGTATACGTAATACGTACTTGTACACTTATTTTAAGGTGATGTATGTAATTAAGTAGCAAATAATCTTGTATTGTTACGTGCTTACGATTCTTTTTCGGTCATTAGCATTAATGCCACCCGACTTGTGAAGCTCGGTTACAATAGGTAGCACTTTATCAATGTGACCTAAGATAAATTGTTTGTGACAATTCAGAAGAGATGATTCTTCATCACTCAAAAGTGTGCAAAGTTGTGCTAACTGTGAATATTGTATCGAGCTTTCATTGTGAAGAGCTTTTGTCAGCCAATTTAAGCCATTGTGTCTAAAATATATTTCAGTAGTATAGTGTATCTAATTTTAATTATTTCAGTTGCATTATAAAGCATTAAATTCAAATTACCGATCGGACAAGTATAAAAGTAAATTAGCAACTCGGTCTTTCTTGTCCTTAATGTTGTCCACATAATATTTGTGCTGTTTTCTGGTTAAAACATTTTGTTTCACAAGATATGGGGCAAGTAGATCATAGTCGACGAAAGAAACCAGATCATCCCACAATTCCAGGACAATTTTTTCCCATTCCCTTTTGCCAATTGGAACATAATGTGGGTCAACATGAAGTAGTTCCGCGATAAACCCATTTTGTGTTTCGTGCAAAACGTTCACTATCTCATGAAATGTATTGTTATCATTTGTTGACTTTTCCTCAATAGCAACTTTGTCTTGAATGGTTTGCAACAGCAAAGTAGATTTTCTCAGGGACCGGTTTCCGAAATCTCTCTGTCAATTGTTAAATATTTGAGTAAATTATTTCATTGCCAAAGAATTTTCGCAAATTAAATAATTATGATTATCATAATTTTACCTCAAGTGACTGCCTCAATTCTCTATCATTGGACACAGATGAAAGAGACCTCCGATTAGGACGCTTTCTTAAACTGTTATAGGATCTTGCAAAGTTTATGTTTTCTTCTGAACAGGGATTCTGATGTAAAACAATTTGTTAGTTAATTTTTGCATTTAGAAATCCAGGAATATTGAGCTTGTGAATTTGAGAATGTGCATCTGACTTACAATACGGTTAACTTCAACTAAGCTAAGTATCCCCTTTTCATGCAACAGAGATAAGATATGATCCGCGTTTTGAAGTTTTTCAATGATGAAGTAGGAATAAAAGTGAAAACGACATGATAGATTGCTTTCCCTTGTTGCTAAATAAAAATATACACAGTATGCGATAACGGGGTCATATGTCCCATAAAACACTTTCAAAATTCATTAATTAAAAACAAGATGGGAGTATATAATTTGCATATCCCATATCCAACTATAATTACTGACACATTCATAAAAATGCTTAATTTTTGAGCTATATTTTGAATACTTACATTTCTCGAGGTCTCTGTCAGGCGACATCATAGTTGGCTTAAAGTATCTGCGCCTATAAAAATGGAATAGGTACCTTAAAATATTTGTATAATAGTAGTGTTGGTAAAGGCAAGCTATGTGCGTAGTGCATGTAATAGCCTAGCTCAAAAAGTTCTCTAAAGATTAACTCAAACAAGCTCCCATCAAATTTACCTTTAATTTTAGTAGTTACTACTGCTAAACATGAAAACAGTTACCCGACTATGACGCATTGACCATAACTGGCTGACAGTTTCAAATTTAGATTGGGGTATTTTTACTTACCGGTTGAAAAGAACGACCCAAATTGTACAATGTATCTGTATAATTCTTATATCGAATTATGTCAGTCTATAATGTATTGATTGGAAAGGTTGACAAATGAAATAAAATGTAACAAGTAAAAATTAATTTGATAAATTGTGAGAAATGATTTTTGTCAAGCCTCGTGAATGAAAACTATATTGCTTAACTTACTTAACAAGACTATGATAAAATATAATATCACTCCCGATTCATTCATGATCTAATATTCACTAATCCAAAAACCTACTCAAAAGTAGTTCATGATATACATACGATTCCTGTCATACTGATTGCATTTACCAACTTTATCTCATTTGCTGGTTTGCTGTTATAAGTAGGTCTTCGTTATTTACACAACTTACGATTTCTTCCTGTATGTTTTCTTTGAATTTTCTGCAAAATCCGCATATGTGCATCTGGTTTAATTAAATAAAATTAGTCATTCCTGGGTCCTCAGTATGAGCAGTTCGAAGATAAAGATTTGCATCAATAGTTTGTTGAACCAAAGCCGGCATTTGCTTAGTGAACATATCATAGGTACTAAATGTATAAGTAGGTATTCACTTCGTATCGATTTATAAACAAAAAAGGTAACCTATCATTTATGTGCTGAGCCAATGAAGACATTATCTACTATTTGTAGTAGTTTCGCTATCAGGCATTAACTACGTAGATATGTAGGGCAGTACTGTCCATTGCATTTACCCTACTCTTCTGGTGCTAATGTATTTATTTGGTCTTTTGAGGTGTGTGGATAATAATTATATGCGTCTGCGGAGAAAATTATTGTTATACTATTTTTCTAACCTGTACCAGACACTACCGATTGATTATTTTTGTGGAAAACTATATGTTAGACTTTTGCATGAATCATTAAGTATAGGCATGGGATACCTTTACTTAATGATAGTACACTAGATAATAAGTATATAGATGGTTAAACAACTAAGCATACTGTTCTTTAAAATATATGAAGCACAACTTTGTAACAGCACTCTTGATCAACTTTTATTCAATGGTAAATAGCAAGAACCTAGATAGAATACATATGAAATGGCGAAATGGTAAATGTTATGCTTTTAAGATATGGCTTTAATAATACTTGAAGCTACAGTAATTTAGTAATTGTAATGTTCAATAAATGATGCTGATAGTTTTTTGCACTGAGTACGAACTGCAATTATAATTTACGAAGTACCAAAGTACCCACTATACTTTATAACACCTATAATACCTACTTGCTATGCTAACACTTATATTATAGTCTGATAGTACATGAATAGTGTATCACACGTATCATTAGAATGCCTACTTTAATACACCATGCTTATTTTTAGGTTGCATTTTTAATATCATATAAATAATTCTAATAGTAGAAGTAGGCAACAGGTACATAGAGTAAGCACAAACATTATCTCATGTGTTTGTTTGTTGGTGTGAATACAGTAACAATGAGTTCATTATATCATAACATATGCATTGTGTTTGTTTTATCTAATATCTGTAGTAGCTATATAGTTTTTGTTTAAATTGTCATTGCTAAATATTATTATGTTGTTTGTATATCAGAACATATAGTATGTTAATGCTCGAAATGAAATATTTCAAAGTTTCTTTTGAATGCACATTGAAGCTACCATCCAGGCTGAATATCATTAACATCAGGGCGCGCTCGAGGCCTGAAATTTTCAAGTCTCATTAAATACTTTTAAATGATGTGATGTAAAACAGTTAAACAATTCAAATTACATTTCATTGTACTCCGCGTCGAATTCCGTTCTTTCATGTTGGGCAAAGTACGAGATGTATTGCTTCGGAGTTGGTAAAGTCATTTCGGTCAATTCAGCGGAAACATTACGTTTTCTATACCACCAGTACTCAAAGATAAGCGTGATGCACGCCATGATGATTCCAACGAATATCACAATGAACACACCACCTGAAATTGGATGAATATATTTTTCAAAACCCAAAATCCATGGGGTAAGAACAGACATTTTCATGTACTTTTGATAATCATGTTCAAGAAGCATTTTATGCAATTTCATATAATTTTACCAATATTCTGGATGCTGATACCATCTGAATTACTCTCTTCCCTCGGACAAACCTTTGTTCTTGGGTTGTCTGTCCACCAATCTTCTTTCAGCTGTTCTAAACTCCGTTGGTTCAATAGCTTCAAAATCCTTTTGAACAAATAATGTTACCCAAGTTTCATACTTTATGTAACAATTGAATGAATCCGTAAGATTATTAAATATTTATCCTATATTTACATGTGAGAAAAGGATTCCTTCAGTGGTGATCCCTTTTGTACAGCAATAGCGTAAGGTTTCCTCGAGAACTCCTCTCCCACTGGTTTGAGGTCACAGTTAGTAGATTTCATGTACTTTACATCTGTTGCTTCAGCTGGAAAAGTTAATGGTTATGAATCAAAATGAAAATATACGCAATACTATTCAAAACACTAATTATGTACCAAGTAATGCAAATTCATCAGGTGATACTTTTTTTCTTTTTCCCAAAATCCGTGCAACTCCATCTTCAAAGGTTGCCGGCGGTTTGTTAAATTGCATGGATTGGAAAATATTTGTGTACTTCATGCTGACCGGAAAGTTCCAAACGGAAATTTGTGCTTTTTCATACTCAGTCCAGCTGTCATTTAGTGACATAGCTGTCCACACTCTTGAAAAGATTCATTTAATGTTCACGTTGTAGCACATACTATTAATATTTCTGAAAAGATTTACTTACTCAGTAAACCGGAGTTCAATATTAGACATGCGGTTAAAGTATATCCAAGCGGGACTGTCCTTCACTGGTGCATATTGGACTTTGTACTGTTTGGACAAATCGTCAAGGGATTCAACAGGAGCATCCAAGCGAGACACAGTAAGAAAAGCAGCCAAATTAGCAGTGTACGAAGCAATTATGATGAAACCAAACAGCCACCAAATGGCTGAGACGATTCTTCCGGATAAATTTTTTGGGGCTTCTCCTCCTCCCTAATGAAATTAGCATTTTTCAGTTCAACCATTCGGAATATGAAGTTTTACATAAATTCAACAAACTGTATGGTACCTGAGGTGTTAAAGAAGTCATACAAAACCATAAACATTCTTTGATGTTGAAATCCCGTTGGTCTTCTTCATTGGGGTAAGCCTCACTATTATTATGGTAACTCATGGGACTCAAGCGATCGTAGACGAAAATTATAAAGCTACCATCACAAATTACAATAATTATTATTCTGCTCATTTTCATGAGTCATCTGTTACGATCATAATGTTCTTAAGAAATATATTTCAGAAGCAAAATCATAATTTCATAATAATCTAATAGATCAAGTCTTCTATTCAGTAGCATCATGTATAGTAGTAGTGATTAATATAATAAATATATATAAAATAGTGTAAGATCTATAGACGAATAGTAAACCTGGTGAAGAAATACGACCCCAGAATGCACATCCAGACATCATTCTCTAGTACAGTGAGAAACTTGAACAGCGATGTCTGTGCCTTTGCTTTTTTCATGAGAACGGATATCCCAACCAAATCGTAGTATGGAACTGTGAAGTCCACCACACTTTCTCTCTCTGCCATGACGGATAGAGCACCAAGAGCAATATCTGCTCTCTAAAAAGAAAATTATCATACACATAAATATGTTTCAATACCTTGACGAGTGTACATTAGTGCAACTTGTGTACAAGTATTAGTATTTGTTTTAATGTAAAAAATTAATAACTCATACCCTGTCTTTAAGTTCTCGAATCATTCCACTCCATTCATGAGGCGGGGCGTCGTCCATGTATCCATACTCTGTCACATTGCGAATGGTCCAATTGAAATGCAACTCGTCAACAATTTTCTTGAATAATTCGATACAGTATCCACTGTAACATTCATTAGACGCATATTTGGCTTTCTTCGATTCGATGCAACTTTCGTTTCTGTAAATGAAGGGCGGTTGCTAATTTCCAAGCAATGCCCAAAGTTTCGTTAAATTTTGAAAACCAATAAAATTGACAGCATAATTTTATCTCTATTAGTATATATTGCATTCTACTAATTAATTGTACTTAAGGGTGGAGGGTTGGTAGAGTTATTGGCTCAATCCAACAGCATAATTTTATCTCTATTAGTATATATTGCATTTTACTAATTGTACTTAAGAATATTGGAACTATAATGGTAAACTTAATAAACGTACGACAACAGTGACAACTCGAAAAACTGTAAGAGCTATATGAGCTTTAAGTTCATCTCCTGTGTCCAGAAGTTCCCGGTCTCTAAAACCAGCTGTCCAAAAGCCAACTTCTTTATTAATGTAGGGCTTGATAGCGTTCTCCGTAAAAAGCAACCGATTAAGTCGCATTTTGAAATCGGGATGATTAAACCCGTTCTTATACAAGTAAAATGCTCCCATGATGTTGCCTCCTTTGTATCCAGCATGCTTCTTAAATTCTTCGAACAAGTCAAGATTGTAGCTTCCTCCTTTTGGTGATTCGACTCCATCGCAATTTATCTCTGAGGGTGGAACCCAAACATCGCCCCCTGCTAATTTCATTTGCCTATTTTGGAAAGATAATAATCACCAGCAATTTTAAAATCTACAACTACAACCTTTCTGACCTTTCTGGATTATGCATTACCCGATGGATTTAATAGCATCGACAGCAAAATCAAAGAAGAAGATTTCGGTTAGTTTCGTTAATCCAACTGGATTTACTGTCCACCTCTTGAGAAAGTTCACACGATCCTCAGATTCAGGTGGAAAATTAAATTCCGGCTGGAGATGTACAAGCGATGTATTCATTCTGCAACCGACACAATTTGGGTATCCGCTTTCCTGAGAACAGAGACATGAAAAATGGATGTAATCTAATAAGGGCTAGCAAGTGATATGTCTAATTAATTGTTATACAACATAAAATGAGATTACTACTTCCAATAAAGTCTGATTGAAGCTTTCATTACCAGAGATATTGAATACCAGGCAAATTCATCACTGAAGTATGGTCCATCTTTAATGTCTGGGTCCGAAGCTTCAATTAAGTATTGTGTAATCTGCAAGCGAAAAATCGTTTTCCTTCTCAAAAATCTAAAATAATGACTTCGCTATTGTGAATAAGATCTTACTTCCGGATTTGAAGCAGCAACAAAAAAATTAGCAATATCCACATGTACAAGTCGGTCAATTTGCCTTCTCAGCTCTGGAATATCTCTTTTAACTGGTGTCAGCAAATGCCTGCAAGGCATATTCTGAAGCAGCGATTTGTATTTGTGGTACATATCTGAAAGATATATTTCCAATGCTTATTTCAAATTAAATATGAACGCATTTATGCGTTCCTTTATGTAAAGTTATTAATTTATTTCTCCTAAGAAAATCCAGTCAACTTTTCAAACCAATTACAAATTTTCAGTAAAATACATCTAGATTGATGGCCTTTGCTAAACATATGCATTTACAAACCATATTGTTCATCAAAGAGTAAAACTCCGCTAGTCATGCTCTGGAGATCAACTATTGACCGCATAGCCTGAACAACGACATCGGCAGGAGGTGAAACTTGTATCAGATATTTTTCTTCATAATCATCCAGCGACCGCCACTTTCTGAAAGAACCCCCAAAAATAACTTGAATCTTACATACAGGCCATACAGGTTTAAATACTACTTAATTGCTACCGAGACTAGTAGGAAGGTGGAAAGGAAAATTCTAAGTTTATAAGGAGGATAAGGCAATATAATCTATTGTATGATTGTCTGTAAAAGCACATCTTTTCTATAATGTATTACTTGATATCTCCTTCCTGTCCAAACGATGCAGATAACGTAGGTAATTGCAAATTTCGGACCATTTCCTTAACTCGCTCGGATGTTTCTCCTTGTCTTGTGAAGTCGATCACAATATCCGGAGTAAATCCGTTCAATTCCACGCACACTAAATTTAGAAAGGACTAGTATGTTATAATGTTTTACAATGTTTAATTATCTGTACTAGAAAAGATTCTTATAATTAAGGATTTTCGTGGGATCCCCCATTGGGTACGAATGGTATACCAATGTGGGACATTAGAGAAAAGAGTATTCTTAACTATATTCATTGAACTGAAAATAGCAGTTCAACATAACTTACAATCTCCTGTTGTTTTCTCACCATCGGAACGAATTTTTTTAACTTCTCCAACCTTATAGCCTAGTGAATCGGACCTTACATTGATGTAGGCTTCTGCTGCGTCAAAACTTTTCATTGAATCTGTTTCTTGATAGTAGAAGGCTGTATTATCCCCGTGGACATCAAACAATGCATTCACAAACCATTAATAAATCTATTTAATCATCTGAATCATTTGATCCAAATAAATGATCAAAATGTTATAATTATATAGGGCAAACATCCAATAAGGTTATCCTGGCTTTGACTCAGAATTCTGGCCATCATTTTCATTATCTATTATAGGTCTGTTATTTTATGCAATTTATTCTGAATAGGTGTAGTACATCCTGTCTACCGTCTATTCAGTTGAAATTGAAATATTATTCAAGAAAAGCTAAGCATTATGGATCCTCCAATACACCGATACCACGACTATTTCGTAGGTAAACAATACTATTGCGAATCATTTAGCAATAATAAACCGAACTATAAAATTACCGATATTTACGACAGGCATTGTTGTTGGTTCAGTAGCGGGGATTGTCGCCTCCTCTGTGACCTCTGTGGCATCTGTGGTAGTGATAAGTACTTCTGATTGAGTATCTTCTGTAGCTGTAGATTCAGATTCATTTTGAGCCATTGTGTTGGACAACGAAATAGTAAGCGTTATCAATGAAAATGTAAGAATGGTCTTTATATTTCCTAAGTGAAGATATGAGGCCATTTTGACCATATTTGCTGAATTAAATTGTGTAATAGATATAAGAAATACTGGGTTACGGTTAGGGTCCTGAGTTTTAGTAAAACAGACAGCAGGCTAAAACTAATTGAAAAACATTTCTTTTAAAGTATCGAAACTAAGGAAAGAGTAATTTTCGAAACAGTACTTAATATTCGTCTTGTACTAACCTAACTATTATTTCTAATCCCTACACCACTCTAAGTGGTAGCTTGCAATAAAGGTCTTGATGCTTGACAATGTTGTGTAACAATTACAAACTACAACCTGAATGTGTTCCTAATTTTTGTTAATAATGATGATACAGTAATTAGTAGACCTAGTTTTCAATAATTAAGATGTCATTCTGTAATCAATTCCGCCGACTCCGACTGTCAGAGATAGATTTGGAATGATACGCAGGACAAATAATATCATGTCTACGTAGAATAATAACCTATTTAAACGGCTCCTTTCACCTGAGCATAGAATTAATTATTAGTTATGTGTATAATACTACAAAGTACCAACACCCAAACTCGAGTGTCTCAGGGTTCGGCTCATTTCTTGCTAAATGTGATGCGATGCAAGGTAAAGATAAAACACACTTAATACCAAACCGAAACCAACCACCTTGAATCAAGTTTAATAATTTCCACTGCTACTACAATACAGTCTACTAGTCAGCGGAGAACAAAGTATGGTCAGTCATGCATGTCCTTCTTGAATAACGATAAATGAACCCGACAAAAAGATATTTTCCGGCCATGGGCACGTTGTGGAAGCCATTTCATGAGCGGAGAAAGTATATATTTCCGAATTTAAAGCCTCATATTAGCATTAAGATCGGGAAGACCCAGGCTATGCTCTAAAACTTAAACTATCGGCTTCATACGGATGACACTTTAGGAATATTATGTACTATGTAAGCATTCATATATATTTACATTGTTTTTTTCTCAGGTGTGTTTCTTCAAGTACATTACACAAAAGTTTATGTACCTTGTATTCAGAATATTATAGTTATGTATTAAGTACTCAAAAGTTCAGCCAGCCCAGTTCACGCTACTACATATTCCAGTGATGTAGAATATAAGTAAAGAAAATATTTCAGTGCTGGTTCGGAAGACATCAATATCTTAAATATTTCATGAGTATTCCATTTGTTTAAAACTTCTGCTTAGTAACTCACACCCCTTAATCGACTAATCGACAATGTTATCTTGTGCATGATATAGAGATATCTGTATAAAATATACATATATAACACATACATAAGACTAACATAAAGAGTTCGGAATCGCTTTACACTGTATGTTGTTGCCTTACTATTAATCTTTATTCCGTGGTTGTATGTATAATATTATGTAGGTAGTTACTATATGTTTAATAAACACTTACATTGACAGTGTCGTTATAGCGATTTCATCATATTCATATAACTTTCATATTCGTATAAATTCTTGGTCACTTTACACTCGTACTATTCCCAAGCTATTCGTATCGTAGTCAAGTCAGTATAAGCCAGTTTAAATACATTGGAAAAAGTTCGATCGGTGAAAAGGAAGTCTTATTAGTTGTCTCATATGTATGAATGTAAGTGAATTTTAATACGTATGGACTGTAAATGAATCTTAATCCTAAATACCCTATCGGTATATGCATGAATGGTGCATGTAATAAAAATTGTAGTGAATTTTCTGCAGAGTTTTACTTGTTCTTTACACTCGCTAATCACTATAAAGTGCAATGCCCATGACACAATACAATACGACAAATTTTAATGGTGGTAAACTGGTAATTGTAAGATAAATCCTTGAAAGCCCCATGCAATTATCTTAATACGTATTGCGATTGTCTACAAATAAAAACTAATCGTAACGAAAATCGAGACACAAAAGAGCCCAATATTGTTGTCTATTCGTTAGATTTATATGGTATAGGTCAGGTCAGCCATAGGTCAGCATATAAATTATAATGTCTTCAACTGCATATCTATATTATGAATATCAGCAATATCAAAGAACCACGGCTGTTTTAATGGAGGTAATAGTTTATATTATTGAGAAAATTTCCTTTTAAGCTCACACGTTTCTAAAATAAATTAATGAATACAAACACGTCACCGAAAGCTATCTCCTAAATCTTGCCCATTTGCAATTTAGGAAGGACGAAATAATGGTATCATACGATAGAAATTAGAGGAAGTGAGGTTCAACGAATTCATTGACTTGGACAAGATCTATCGACTCACACTTAGAGTTAGTTTAAGTAGGAATATGTGTCTCGATTTGAGTGGGGATGTCTCTCTCGAATATCTTTACGTAGATGAAGTGAGATTGTTGGGCTGGAAGGAATCAAAATGGAATATCCAGACATTGGAATTAGTGGATATTCCTTATATGGAGAAGACGGAAATGACAATCAAAGAAATGGAAATCTACAGATCTTCTTTGGACATTTCGTGTCTCCCACGGACACTTCAAAAACTAGAATTGTGGTCGACAGGAGTTGTTTGCACTGGAAAGATTGACTTGCCCAACTTGAATTACTTCAGATGTCCAATTGTTCCTTCTTATCTTCTTTCCACTCTGCCAACATAACCCACATCCACTTCGATCGGATTAAAGAAGTGAATGTGGATCTTCTTCCTAAAAGCGTCACCCACATCAGAATTACTAGCCATGAGACGATTGTTGTTGGTGGAGTGAGGAGAGTCGACAAACTCATTCTAGAATACTATTCTTTTTCTGAACTCGAGCAATTGTTGAGTCACTTTCAGACAGACGAACTCGTTGTTCTCTTTAGAGATGGAATTCCACCAAAAGAGATGACTAAGTAAGAAATCAAGAGAATTGCAGTCGGAAGAGTTAAATGGGGCGAAGAAGATTTCTCGATTCTCTCCAGCCACGTCGACAGAAAAGCATATTATTATTTGTGGGAGGGAGGGAGGGGGAGGGGAATGGAGTGGGAGGAGTTTGAGGGGTTGATGGAATTGTATTAACTATTTATTCCGGCTCCTCCCCCTTCTTCCACATGAGTCGGATCTTCCTCTCCATCCTCCTCCGTCTTCCCATCCAATTAATCCCCTCAATTCAGTCTCACGGTAATAAAAATTAATCCTTCTCAGCATCCGAAATAAATAAACTCCCAATTGGCCTTCCGTTTCCTACTGGCGTCGCTACCGCATTTTCTCATTTTGACAGCCAGGTGCATACAAGAAGATACAATGATACAATACAACTTTAATATTAATGGTGGTAAATAATTGTGAGACAAATTCTTGAAAGCCATGCAGTGCAGTTATCTTGATATGCATTGTGATTTGTCTGATAACGAAACGTAACAAAAATCGAGACACAAAAAGAGTTTGTTATGTGTCTTCGTTAGAATTATATAGGTATAGGTCATCCCATCCATAGCCATAGGTCAACATAAATTATATTATTGTCTTCAACTAAATATCTATTTTGAATGTCAACAATATCAAGAATCAACGCATACCGCACCGCTGTATTAATGGAGGTAAAATAGGGTAAAGGGGATAGTCTCCGAGTTTTTAAAGTCCGCAGCAAGCTTTCAAAGTTATTAATTAGTGGGATGTATTAAGGACAAGCTGAAGGCTGAAACTCATCTCTGGTAGATTTATCTATAAAGACACGATTTTATAGGACAAGGTTTATTTTCGGTTTAAGAATGTGTGAAAATATGCAAAAATTTGTCGGCGGAAGAGGAGACTGATTTTATAAATGTTTCAGTGGTCACAGTCAGTCAGAATCATATCATTTGGTACAGAATCAGTTCTTTGAACCATTCACAAATAAGTATGTGATTTTTTTTACCCTTTCGAAATGCTATAATATGAACAATATGAAGTATGAACAATTTATTTATATTATGAGCCTTGATGAATAGTAGAGTCCCTCGGCTCTGTTAGACCATTTTCATTTCTATAACAATAACTTTAAAATGCGTTACATATTATGCTTTCAACAAAATAATTCTCTTTTATGATGAATCTGTTTATCACATCGAGGGTCGAGTAGCTCAAGTGGCGTTATGAGAATCTCATTTTTTGCGTTTGTTGATTTCCCGTTTTCTATCGCACTCTCTTCTCATCTGTGCTTGGACTGTGCTGATACCTTCAGTCATAAATAACTCCGATTTTACGGGAATTTTAGACCCAGTTTTGAAACTACCAAAAGTGTGAACTAAGTGATATCAATAAGAAAAATAAGAATGGGCAACTGTCTTGGAAAAGGTAAAAAATGTAAACACGGTCCCGGAGAGACTTGTGCAAATTGTGAACCCCCATCAGGGTGCACTCATGAAGCGGGGTGTCCTTGCCCCAATTGTGCCGGCGAAGGAGGAGTTACAATGGACCCTCAACCAGATGGTACAAAGATATGACCATTGATACCGATATATTTAATGATACTAATTGTGTTTTAAGAAAAGTTTATGGCTTTTGGACACTAATGGCATTTGAAAAGATTTATTTTTAAGAGCTTCGAGCAATATCGATTTTATTTTGTTTTTCTTGTTTTGTAGGCGGTGAATCATGAGAAATTCCACTGTTGTTACGATGTCCGGAAAAGTAATAATCACCTATTGATTACTAGTGCCAAATCAAAATTCCAAACTTTCTTAAGCCCTGATCGAAAATTCGGAAACATTCAACATTTTTAGATATTAGAATCTGAGGTAATTTTTAATCTCTTGACGATATACTCATCCACAATACTCCCACAACAAGATTAAGATTAATAAAATTTTATTTTATACATTTACTAGATACAATTCGTAATGTTATACAAAATTCACGACATTCAGATCGCAAAATTCTCTTTAACACAGTCCTTAATTGTCATCTCTTGCTGAATATGGTAAAGCTGTTGGGTTTTAAATTAAAGTTTCTTTTAAATAATAATTTGTTCATGTTTGATGCTCTAATTAACTTCAAGTTTCTTAATTTCTAACTTTATAGATGCATGCACCGTGTTCGTCAATGGACTTAATGTGGAATTACTAATATCGATTATCACCTTCACTTTTGTAGTTCAATGGCTTATAATATCTGGTGTATTATCTGTCCTGTCCGTAATGCAATAAATTAATTATTTCTGTTCTAAGATTTACTAGAATTTATTTATAAAAATGACTAGTGAAGTTGTCAATTAGGGTTATTTAGGGTTGAGAACATTATATGTTGCAGTAAGTTTATAATCTGGGGAGTAAGTTTTTATGATCATGTAAACCACTTTAAGGTGTACAATTTGATAAAAACATTTTTAAATATACAATCTGGAGAAAGTTAACTACTAATGTACTTTTGAAGTCTAAAAAATTACATTTCAAGCATTTAATTTTATTATTACTGAAATAAACTGGTTGCCCTGCCCTTGTATAACCGTATAACTATAAAATAATATTGGGGACATCGCTGAATTTTTATAAAATGCGCCTCAAAAGCTATCAAAAAACTCAGTGATTTACACGACCATAAAAGATCTTATGAGCCAACAATATTAATATAAACTTAATAGCACAATTTATATTCTGTTCCCCAAATGTATAAACTTAAACTGACTGCAACCTATATACATACTAGCACAGTCTCACAATATAATATTAACCAGTATAACACGAATATTGTATTTTATTAAAGTTAAATTCTTTAAGCAACCATCCTGCACTTTAAGTTTAGACTTGTGCTGAGAAATGCTTGTTGTCCATATATGTCTAAATATTGTCTACTATAATATGGTTGGTAAGTAGATATTTAACGATTTATGAACTTTACATAAAAGGTTTAATGCATCTTAAGATCTCTGCGGATAAATAATCGAAGGTAATCATTTCACCCAGTTTATAGTAAAAATACAAATATAAATGTCGTTTTAATTGTAAGGGAGGTCAAATAATGTTGTTTTCACCACTGATTTAAGCAAGAATTCCGTAATCGTATGGTTATTCAATGAATTCTAATTTATCTGTAGTTATCTAAGACAATAATTAACAATGCTTATGTAAAACAAAAGGCAAACAGGGTACACTGGCATCTGGACAGTCGCAGGACTAACACCAATTAAACAGTCTGCAATAACGAACTTCGAATTGGTGGTATCATTCTCTTGAAGAAGACTGCGCATTTCACATGTGTGGTCATAAATAAGTTGATAACCTCGGGGTCCCATAATGAGGTCTGATTCTATTCGTTTGGGGGATATGTTCCGATAGCAAGCAATATTGCTAGAATTATCGATAGAAATATTATTACACATGGCACAATAGGGGTTTTTGAAAATGTAATGAGAACGCGAATTTACGGTCTGCATATAACTGTAACAAAGTTTAGAAGTTCGGTTTTCCACCCAGTCACTAGGGCATGAATCTATTACTTTTGGACCGCACAATCGGGTTTGAATGTTTGTTTTGTTAATTTGCTGGGCATCCAATTCAGGAATGTACAAGCCACAAAATGTGTCACCATATTCCCAGTATCGCTCCCCTGGTTTATAAAGAGATTCTTTGAGAAACTCCTCGGTTTGCGTTTTGCTGACATTCTTGTTGCACAGAATTCTGACTTTCAAAGAGTTAATATCATCAAAACTGGCACCACTGCACAAAGCACAATTAATGTTTCTATAAAATTTTCCAGTTTTGCTGTACACCGGTAAATCAAGCTGGTAAGCGTACTCATCCGACAAAAGGGATTCCAAAGTACATAGTTTTTTCAACTTTTTATCACTATTGTAGGAATAGCAGGAAGATATCATCAATGCCCATGTTTTCTGAAATTCAGAGAAATGTCAGTTCATTATATGCAGCATAAGTAATACTCCTGATGTGTATGACCACTATTTTCTATAACCATTTCGCCCCCCAATGAACATGTATACAAAATATACATTTTTTAAGATTTGAAAATGTAACTATATGATATAAATTGTCTTATGCAATTTTGTGCAATTTTGATCATCGATAGAAGTAACTGAAGTCTCAAGTCAATATGCATAAGTATAAATGAAAATCACATTGCTTGGACATTTATTTTTGCATCACTCAATCAAAATGTTTCAACTTTTCAGAATATCGTTTTTACTATTAATTTACTGGACTGATCATGTAATCAAAAATTGGTCTGTTAGGAATTTATAGTTAGCATTTGTCAGTGCTATATGTTAGCAAATGGAATGTTAATAGAAAATCCAGAAAAATAAATTAACTCTGAATATAAAACTAGCATCAACCTCCAAGAAAAAAGTTTGTACTCACAGACTGAACTAGAGAACATTTCCAAGGATTTTTCGTGACGGTTTTGGTCACATTAGTAGGACAACAATCTCCGTACTCCAGACAAATGCTTTCTTCGTCGCAACGGCATTGATATGGTTCCATTTGTATTTTGGCAAATCTGTCCCATGGGTTGTCTGGATTTCTTACACATCGATCCATTCGTCCACATTTCTTTACAATTATATCATGCTTTCTAATTATATCATCTGTCTCATTTAGATTATCAGTTGCATTAGTGCTTAGTTTTTCCAAAGATATCTTATTCGAATTGTCAGTAAGTATCTTGTTATGTTGAGAATCACTTGTCAATACACTAAAAACTAGGTTGCATATAGTAAGTATTATTAATTTTGAGAAGCATGTGAACAACAATGAGGATTTGTCACCACGTCCCATAATTGAAGCACTATATAACCAGTTTAAGTATAAAATGTAACATTTGTTTGACATCAGAGGTTATATCCAAAATGTTATTAAGTGCTACAAAACTGCGTCTTCAGGTGTATTGGAAGATTGGAACAAACGGAAACTTATTTAGAATGCACGCACATGAATTGTCCTAGGTTTGGAATATTTGATTGGTTATAATATTACGTATTAAAATGAGTAATAGTCTAACTAAAATATGACATTTTGCTTAAGAAGATGCAA
This sequence comes from Tomocerus maximus, assembly GCA_019776445.1. Taxonomy (NCBI): domain Eukaryota; kingdom Metazoa; phylum Arthropoda; class Collembola; order Entomobryomorpha; family Tomoceridae; genus Tomocerus; species Tomocerus maximus. The sequence goes on from JABASH010001011.1 coordinate 25,051, forward strand.
ACTATAAGGTACGCAGTTGAGTCGGGTCTTGGTCTTGATAACAACTGAAGAGTATTATAAAGCAGGAAAGGCAGTTGAAGATCCCTCAGTCTCCTATATATAGACAGAGTAATTTAATAACATAAGTGAGATAGTGAATGAGTTTCCTTCAGTCTTTACAATATTCTTTAAGGTCAAAGTACACAGTACCTTATTACTCAATCACACTATCTTGTAAAATGTTTTATCACAAAACTAAAGTCAACACTTACGTAATCCCTTCCAACAAATAGCATCACCAATACAGAAAGAGAAACTAACGAACGAACGGGTGCTTTATCTTTTAAGATTCTTCAGATATACAGTATAAAAGCATTTAGTATATAGATGCGACTATGCTTTATGCTACAGGAAGCGGTGGTGGTAAGTATCTCTATTTTGGTCGATGATTTCTGATTGCGATGAATAACGTTATATAACGTTGCAGCCATTTCTTGGTAGGCTAAAATAGAAAGAACATTAGCAGTCAACAATAAAATGACTAAAAGTATGAATGTACACCCAAAGAATTAAACTACTGCTAATTCCTTTGACTTCGGGGATCTGAGTTTCTTAGCATCTGCAATATTTGAACATTCATTTTACATTAGACAGGTTTTGCAAGTGAAGCAGGTAAAGTAAACATACAACATCCCGACGCGACGACTGCAGTCGTAAAGGTGTTGATAAACTGTTCTTACTTTGGGAGTTAGTAGAAATCTGCATGACTAAGTATATTATGTATGCACTGCATGATGTACTAAGGAAATATATTCCTCGTTCTTCAACCTTTGTGTCTAATGTATTATACCATCACACAAGGTTTGTGGAAATTCCATAAACCTTGGTATTACCAAAGCAAACTATAGGCCAGAACAGTGACCTGGTAGGGATCACTGATATAGGGTGAGACTAAGTTTGTTTATATTTAATAACCGACATACATACTTAAACTAGCATAAGGTGCAATACTGCATAAAGGCTGTGCTTAAGACATTTGACAGTCGGTATACGTTCGTAAAATTCAGTCTCTGTTTTGAGCCGCAATGCACATCATGCATGTAATATTATGCATTTTAATAAAAATATTTCCTCTTAAAAATCAATTATTTCTGTTAAATATTGATTGCATAAAATAGTCAATCGTATTGACCCTAACCTCTTCACCCCACTATAGATAAAATTTATAAATCACAAAAATAGTGGTCTGTGCTTGGTATCGCACGATGTTCTGATGCAATTGTACAGCTTGTGTTGTGTTAAGTTGAGTTAAAATATCCTTTTTGATAATATATATCATATAAAAATTGTACTACATATCTTACTTGTTTGAACTTTTCTTTGGTTAATGTTAACATATAAAATGCATATAGAAATCTATCCTACCTATAAAAATGCATCTATAGATATGATAAGTACAGAGTACGACTGTATATGTGGGTATTTGTGTGTTGAGTACATTGACATATCCTAATCTTTAATTAATAGCAATAACTTCTGTATGCATTTTTGAATGTGAAGCACTACTACTATTCAACACTCTGTCATAGAGCCAGATTCATGAGCATAATATTAACTTGTTATCATTTATCACCCACGGGAGGCAACGCACTATCTATCTATTACATGTACTCATGTATAGTAAGTACATCGTACATCTACAGGTTTTTGTATACACACGAAGATTCAATTTCCGTTTTGATTCATAACGAGTTGACTAGACTGTATAAAATATGAAAAGCAATGGATCACAATATTAGTCTTCGTTTTTAATCTATAAGTTAATATTTTTCATCAGTTGCATTTTTTTAGTAAAAATTAGTAACACAACAAATAATTTATCTCATGAATTTGTTCATTTGTTATTATTACTAAGTAAATGTTATTTGTTGCGTACTAAAACAGTTTCATAATATACTGAATTCTGTTATATAATTTTAAATTTTAAAATAGAACTAAAAGTACGATAATGGATAAATCAAGACGGGAACTTTCTTTAGACAGTAACGGTATTGACAAGCTTTTACTTATTCTAAAAGGCAGAAAACCAAGATCGTGTTTGGTAAGTGGTCTGCTTTACGGCTATATCTTGCCGTTTCACTCTATCTCTGGTTGACTTTGCTACCAACTTCATCATTTAATTGTCTGATTTGCAGTTGTACAACGTGACCAAATTGCAAAGAAATAAGAAATATTCCAAAGAAGTCAAAATAAAATTTTATTCCGAAGGTGACTCAATACAAGATATTTTAATACTCGCTGTTATGACCTTTTCGGTAAGAACATTGGCAAACTGTATTTAGTATAGTCATAGCATAGTATGTATTGATCTTTTCCCATAATGCAAGTAGACTTATTCTTATACCACATTTACATTTTGTTTGCCCTCAACCTCAATTTGTATATGCAAGTCCTTCAGGACTTATCATCCGTAATTTCTTCTCGCAGTATTTCAACGAAAATATTGTATTCATCTCTTCCCCCGAAGATGATATTCCCGTTCGATTTGCGGATATGATAGAAAACACGATCGATTGGAACATTCCTCACACTTTTGGTGATTTGAGTGTGCTACAAGTTCCTCTAATACATGAAATGTGTAGAAAAAATGGCAACCCAGTTGACAAACACGAATACTTTTACTATTACATGGATATAAACGAAGGAAAAGAGTTATTACTGGATCAGTAAGTTTGCTTAACTATTTTTATTAGAAAGATGAATCTAAAGTAGCATCAATTATTGCCTTATGGGAAATACAGAAAAACAAAAAATGAAATAGCTTTCCTTTATTCATTCAGAGTACCTGATATGCTAAAAGTTGAGCAATTAGGCGTCATTAATGCCAAAAGGGTGGCCGAAAAATGGGCTGTAGTAGCTGTGCCAGAACTTGTTCTTCCCGTGGTAAGAGACTCGATAGAAACAATTGCAGGTATTGGCGTTTTTGAAGTAGGGTCAAAAGATGATGATGGGCTCGTTAGTTGGCTAATTATATCTCCGGTAGGATCATTTAATGCATTGCACACAGAAGAAAAGGTTCGAAGAAATGGGTATGGCAAAATTGCCTTGAAGTCAATGGTTCAATTTGCGACAGAGAAGCTGGATATTTTCCCCGTTTGCCATGTTGAAATGAAAAACATAGTTTCGAAATGCTTAATGGAAAAAGTCGGGTTCAAACAAGGTGAAAATATTTACTGGTTGGACTACAAATTAAGATCCCCTGTTCAGTAAACGTTTAATTGCATTATCATTATCGAATGCGGTCATTAATGCATTTTTGTTCTGATAGTTCAAAGAATAATAAAAATAATGTCAATCGGTATATTCTTTTGTATATTTTATTTCTTCCCTTTTATGGATTATTTTCTTAACGAAAATATTTCATTGTTACATAGCTTTGCATTCTTATAACAGTACTAACAATACTTACGACTTACGATCTCTATTTTTTAACTCTACATGTATTATAAGCCCGTTTCTGTACGCACGCTATCGTTCATACGCTAATAGTATAGATATTGACGTCATAATGTAGTGGCTTTTGACAGCTGCTGAGTTGCCTGCATTAAATAATCCGACTTTGCTTTGACATTATTGGTTGTAATCGTAATGCTTTTCTCACTGAAGGTGCAAAGTGATATCAAAAACAATATGCATGCTTTTCCTGTGCTTGCACAATCCATTAAGCTATCTGGCAATTGGCATAATCTTTTTTCAATATTTGCCATTCATTAGTGGAAAGAAATTCCAGAACATGCACAGAGTTGATCCACTTTTTTGATGTTTCCTTGTACTTTGTGTATGCCATGTTTCCATTTAGCATCTAAGCAGAAAAATATTGAGTACCTAGAGTTACTCAGTTTAACCTCATAAATTAGGTCACATAGTCTTATTTACAACTTGAGACTTTACTACACTTGAGAATTGCATAAAAATCTACGAATATCATTGCATTAATACAGGATCACCATTAAGGCACTAAACATATGCCATATAGTGAATGGAAGTTGCTTACATATCTTCATATTTTTCTCAAAACATCGTTCTTAAAGTTTATGCAATTTAAGTCTTCTCAAATTCTCAATAGTTCAAAACTAATTAGACTATGAAATAATTCCAGGAACATGATTCAGGATAAGTTCTTAGGCATCTGTTTGCATTTATACACTATATCGTATTATAGCTCTCTAGCTGTATTACTATATTGTAGTTCCTGTATTTTTGTCTTAGAAGGATATCGAAGTATAAATTTTGCATCCCATACCCCTGTAGCATAATACTGATGTGATATGATTCGCAGCAGCAACATTTTGATGGTCTGTTGTGATTTTTGTCTGCAAACACAGCCGAAAGAAATCATTGACTTTTCCCTGGTGGAATATTGTGACCTATATATAATAGTTTTGTTTACTCTCCAACAATAAATGTTTAAAAGATGAAGGAACAAGCTGACAATAGGACTAATGTTATATAGACTGCTTACAATATGCAAATATTATTATAATCCTCAGTATTAGGCATATTGCAATATTTTAGTATTTTCGCAGCAGAAACTGAGGGAGGAAAATAGATAAATACTGCTTCCTTCAGTATCATAAATCATTTGGTCTCAGTGCAACTTGCTTTTGTAAGTCTCTTCCAAAAAATAATCGTAGTAAAATTGGCAGGGACGGAAGAAATGACACATAATAATATAATTTCGGTACTTTCTTGTTCCGCCGTTTTCTTATTCATATTTGCTCCTGTTTCATACGTTTTCGCAGGACCTCCTGCTCCTCCGGGTAATCCTCCTGCGGGTGATACTAAAGGTATAAAATATTATATTTACGTGTTACTATATGGTTATGGTACTGTAGTTTCCTAAAATGAGATGCAAAAATGATCTCTAATTTATTATGCTTTCGATACAGACGGATGTGGAACAAGGTCCATTGATCCAACACAAACGCAAAAAATTAATTCTCCTCAATCCCCCTTTGGATACTATCCAAGCAACTATGAATGTACCTGGAGATTTTTGGTTAGTATTTTGGCTTACTATTTTAATCGAACTTATTAATTTGCCATTCTTCACGACATCATGCGATCACTACTAACAGATCAAAATTTTTGGTAGAACGAATACAGATAATTCGTTTAAACTTTCTATTATTGTGGTTAGGGGCAAAAACAAAGGCTATATGTTCGAAAATGGGCAAAATCGATTTTCTAAATAGGTTGATGAGGTTATTGATACCAGGGTCGCAACTTTCCTATATT
>JABASH010001012.1:0-30315 GCA_019776445.1 Tomocerus maximus
GCATAAAGTCTTGTTTGTATACTATTTAGTAGATTGTGGTATTCAGATAGCAATAAAAACTGTTTTATTTAGTTTATCGTGCATTTGGCATTTATGGAAGGCTTTCCAAGAAGTTTGAACATCGAACACCAAAGAAGGTGTGAGTTAACAATTATATTTGCTATATGCTACATGATATCCAGACTTGCATTCGAATAGACAGACACAATGAAAAAAGTTGACAGACACGGTAACACAAAGATCAGCTTATGGCAAAAAGTAGACAAAGTCAATATTACAGGTTGTTCGTCTATGAACGATTAGTACATAAATGCAACGAAACAGATTTACTTTTAAAAAGAGTACAGACACATGCAAATTGAATCATGCAAGTTCATTAGTAAATAGTTTTAAGCAGACAAGTCTTACTATTTCTACTTGGATTCTGGCTGTTCTGCATTAAAATACTGGTACACATTCACATCCTCGATTTCTGCTCTTGAAGATTGTCGGTCGTGATGTTTAATTTAGTTTTTGTACATGTGTACAAGATTTGAGCAGAATGAGTTTTGTGTTTTGATTTGTTTCACTCTGAGTATAATGCAGTTGATTTTTTTATTTTCTTTAACTACGTACCTATGTAGAGTAAGTACTCATATGAGATTTTGATACATATAAGTAGGTATCTAAGAGATTAAAGGAAGTAGGTACAAAAGTATTAGATTTCATTTCGTTCTTTTGCTCGAGTTGGTCTGTTTTGTTTTGATTTGCTTATTGTTAAAGGTTGTCTTGTCTTGCCATGTTTTGGCTTTTTCTTTTGCTCGTTCTTACATCACGAGGCAAGATTTTTTTATCCTTCTTGGTCAGGCAGATATGCCTAAGTAAATAGGACTATATTTGTAAGGATCACATAGGTAGAATATAATAGAGCCTCAGTGCCTTTTGCACTTGCAATTACTTTGTTTATTGTTCCTGAAAAGTTAAGACTTGGCTGAGCTCCATTTTGCTTAGTCGCTTTGTAACAGAAGATAGCTTGGATGAATATTACGTATGAAATGAGGATCTCGAGTTGGTGCACACGTACATCAGTTTGAATGTAGTGTGGCTGATTCTGTGTTGTAAATACAAGAGGACTCACCTCCCTTTAAATTGTTTGGTAATCATCACACCCACGCGGCTCACACCTTGCCATTGTTTTGTTCCTGGACTAAAGGTGGCTAATTGTGCTGCACAAGTCGAATTCAAGTTGGATTGAGCTAAGGCAGAATGTGCATATTATGCAATGCACTAGCAAACGGCCATAGAACGGTATTTCGGTAGAAAGTCAAGTCGAAGCCCACGTTGGAGTTAAAATTCCCTATTATCATAAACTATATAGTTTCACTTTGTTTCCCTGTGGCCAAAGGAAATACTAATAGGGAAATCTGTTTTCAGCGTTTCATTTACGACACAAGCAAGTCATAATAAGGCAAGGCAACAGTTTAAGCTCAAGTCAAGGTAAAAGAGGCTTCACAATGTAGTCTACTCCACATTTATTATGCCATAGCCTCCTATATGAGTCTCCTGCCATCTTTTTCATCTCTATACAAAATAATATTACTCTATTGCATCTTTGGGTCGTCTCGCGTAGGTAGATCTTTTCTGTAGAGCAAATATCACATAAAAGACATTTCCTATTATACTATTATACAGTTCAGGCAGTTCATTTTATTGCATTTCATTATAGTAATGTACAATCTGGGTGTCCATTTCCAACAGCCAAGAAATAGAAATAGGCTCCAACTAAATGACTCTGTTTTAAAGCTCTCTCTCTCTCTTAACAATATTCTTCAGTGGGAAGAAATTAGCTAATAAGGATCTAATACTGAGTGCATTGTTTCACCAAGGAAGACTGAATATTGATGGAGAGTACAGGATACAACTAATTGTAACTTAAGAACAGTTAACGACAATGGACAATGCATATGAAAAGTGCACAGCTTCTATTATATAACGAGATAGGTTTACATAATATTATGGCCATGTATAGAGGTGCACATAATATCCAAAGAACAAGGGACGTGGTGCATATAGAGTCATTTCATACTGCATTACTTTTTCATTAGTTTGACTGTAGTGAACTGAAAGTTGAAATAAGTAAGTAATGCAAGATGATGTTGTTGATGATCATCCTCCATGAAGCACAAGTCCGTATAGGGAAGAAGAATATTTGAAATTTATTCAAAATGACTTGAGCCAAAGGTGGATGGACATTCGTACATTACCCAAACATCTATTAACTCAGATAGATACCAAAACGCGAGTAGGTAAGTAAAGCAATATTATTATTGTTGAGTAATTGTGTATGCATATAAGAGAGACTACTTACGCTAATACAATATAGCTACATGTATTGAGAATACCTAAAAGCGATATTAGGCACATAAGAAAAAAGTTATTCCCAAAAAGAGGATTTAAAGCCTTTTATGCCTCTCTGAAATGTTTCACTCAAGTTTGACTTATTCGTTCAGTTCACTGTACAATGTCAGTTCGTCTGTAACTGTGTAGGCAACGTCATTAATTCGGGTCTAGTTGCATCTGCATGGCATTTCAACGTGGAGATCTTCTTGAAAAACAGTGTAATTTATCAAAAGAAGGTTACACAAGTAAAACTAAATGCGTAAAGTAAATACTAAGAAAAGTATATGAAGGTACAGATGTCGACAACAAATGACTAATGGTGCAAACTTTTATGTGTTTAACTAAGAAAATAACACGAGCCTCGTTTATTTAGCTACTTATTTGGTTCAATTCCTCTTTTCGAACAATCAATTGGATCTATTTGGTTTTTCTTTGATTTTGGGTTGCTCTGCCATAGTTTAAGGTGTGTGCCTTGCCTACCTTTTACCTCCACCTAATAAAAGAGATTCTCTGCCCACTTGACATTTTGACTTGTGAAGCCAAAAGCAATAGAGTCTGAAAATAATGAAGTGAACTGAAGTGTATCAACGAAATGAGTAAAGGGGATAACTATAGTTATATTGTCTGGACAAGTTTGGGTTTGCTCCTATTATTTCTCTGACCTGCTGCCTATTTACAAGAGAGTGACACTTGAGTTAGACCCGCGTATCAAGCATCTGCCTCTACATTCTGTCTACCAGTCCAATACACTTTCCTTTTAAGAAGAATTAAATAATGAAACTCGCAACACAACTAGATCCAATTCAAGACAAGCAGCTTGTACAAATTTTCGACAATGACTAACCTAAGTATTGCATGTTCTTTAAGAAAGGAGTTTACTGACTTATTTAGTCTAGCTCTGCATGTCGAACTACATTAGCTCGAATTATATTATGTGCTCTATGTAAGTATCATTTTGATTCAAGAGATGGGTACATGTAGGTGTTCGTGCTATAAAATAGACAGAATTTATTGGAAGAAAAGGCCTTGGAGTTACTTGAGTCGTATTGTCCTTACGGTTGCTCAATGAGTTAATGTACAGAGTCTATTAACTTTCCACAAATGACAAAAGCGTCAATAGGATTGACCTGCTGGGTAGGTCTGTTGTTCGTTGAGAGGAGTTAGTTACTTGCCGTGCTTTATCTCTTCTTATGTCATGATCCTTTTCTTTAAAAAGAAGAGACAAGCGAAGCACGGCTTGTTTCACGCCGATTTTGGGGAATAAACAGTTGAAACGATGGAAAGTTTTGAAGAGTGACCTCTTAGCTCCAACTCACGTAACTCTAACTTAACGTTACACGAGTATTGTTATACAAAACCCTATTTCTAGAAAAGGACCCCAAGCAAAGTATTTCATTTTGGGAACAGACTATAAGTGTACAAATTTTTCAGTTTCCTTATGCCATGTCAGTGGGAATGAGAAAAGTTCTTTATTTAGTTTTGTTTGCACGTATGGGGCACGGATTCTGCTGATGGGATACTGAACTCAGATACATAAGTGTATAACACAATACACGACTTGTAGTAATAGGAATGAGTTATTCAAAGTTATGAATAGTACATGTAATGTACATTAAAGTTAATGTAATGTTGAATAATATACTATACAATAATGTAGCTTTACGTGACTGCCTCGTTTGGATTGGTTTAGTTTGCTTCATTTAATTTTATTTGAGCTGAAATGGTGTCAGGCACACGCTGCGAAGGATTCTCCAAAGGCAGTCCCTTCCTATGTAGTCTTTTCATAAATTTATGGCGAAAAGAAGGAAAATTAGTGGGCTCTACAGGGTATCCGAAAAGGGCTTTGTGAAAGATGTGATGGTGTAACACTTTGGCTTTGGAGGGGACTTCCCTTCAGATTTCATTGCGTCTACACCGAGTCAAGTCTTGTAAAAAGTCTCACCTACTGAGCCTCCATAGATATACCTACGAGGTACTTATGCTCAAATATTAATTCCCAACCTTCTTATAAGCAGATGGGAAATTGGTAAAATATTTTAGATTGTTGTACCAGACTGCTCGTCTTTTTGTCTTGTCTAACGAACATCAAAAATTCTTAACTAGCCAACTAGATTTCTATTAATACCACTTAGTATACGTAATATAGAGCCATATAGCAGATCACGTATGCTGTGCACACACGTAAAACTAATAAAAAGTCATGTTTAAGCTCAATTTGTTAGAAAATGTTATGAAAACTGAGGAAAGGACATGGGCTGAGGAATCCTCCCGGTTTTCCACCATCCCGAATGACAATTCCCCATTTAAGATTATTTATGCGCACATTTTATCCACCTTTTCCTTATTCTGTCGGAGAAACATGGAGAGTAGACCGAGGAGGTTGGGCACTTGGAACTTGCAACCGACTGCACTATTCAATTTTACCTGCAAGAAAGTAAAACTTGCTGCACTTTGTGGTAACAACATTACATTTGAATTTATTCTGAATTACCCTCTAGCTTGTTATCATGTGCCTTGCAGTATTTATTAATGCATATTATGCACTTAGACTTCTTTAGTGTACTTATATAAGAGTCAGCATTGTGTAGAGTAATGTTCACTTGCTGAGCTTGTGATATTCAGTCTTAGCCGACATTTTTTTGAACTTCCCTTTCAGTTTCTTTCTATGCTGTTATTGTTGGTTCTATCAGTTCGGCTACACCTGCAATAAAAGATTTTTCATGTCAAAAGAAAAAGTTTTGCTTTCGTGACGCCGCCACCGTATTCTAATGCTCGTTACACGTTACCTCGTTTCTGACTCACTGACTTAATGTTAGCATTGGCCTAGACAACTTTTCAATTATTAACTTCCCGTGAAACAATTTAGCAAAGACTTATCACATGTAATTTAGATTTAATTGTTCTCATTCCATGCTTAGTGTGCGTAGTTTCCAAAATTTATAAAAAAGCAGTTCAGTGTGAACTATCGTCAGTTTGGGTCAGTTCAGTTCAATCCAAGTAAACTTGAAGAAGTCGCATGTCGGCATCAAGAAAGTCCACTGGGACAATTGAGAATTTTTCACAAGTCTCTTCAGTTTCCGTCATTCAGCAGAAAAGGTATGAACATACACACAAAATGCGTGTGTTTAGAAATCCTACAACAAAAACATGGATTTCAGTATATGATTTTGTATGTTTATAAAAAACTCTGTGTAATTATATCAATAGCTGAGCCAGAAATGTTCTGAGGGTCTGCACTTGTTACCACGAAAATAAAAAAGAAACCCCGACCAAAAGCAAACTGCACAAACTAGGAATTATTGTATTATGACAAAGCAAACATAGACAGGCAGGTAGGTTACATACAATAAAATTATATGTAGCTCCACATAACATAATATTTTTACCACTCACATATGCCATTGCATGTTCAATGTTTAGCTGGAGAGTCCCAAAACCAAGTATCCTTCTATTGTATCGTATCATGCATCTGTTTTCCTATCTCACAAGGAGAATATTACGAGACCAAGTGGAGAGTTCCGTTTGGTCTCCTTTAATTATCACATCAGTAAACTGGGAAGAGGAACGGAGGGATATAGCTCATGTGTAAATTATACACATAAGTAGTACAGAATACATAATAATGCCTTAATAGTCTAAAGGAAGTTCCGTAGAGTTTCAAACAGTGTAACCGAAACACAGGGAGTCAGGTGTATACGAATGTCGAGCAAGTAGCTAAGAATATTACACATAATATCGGTAATTGTAATAAAAAATAATCTTTCGTTTCCTTAAACATTCAACGCCTACTGGAGCTGAGCCACGCACGGAAGAGTGAAAAACAAATAAAAATGTTGCAGTATACACTTAAATTGACGCAATGGGATCCCCATACATGAATATTATTACACAGTAGTAACGCTTAATGATAAATAATGCAAATCTGAAAGGGAAAGAGACAAGTGACTTTATCTTTGACGATAATTTTTACGATTTCTATGAAGTGCAGACCAACAGGAGTGTATTTGTATTACATGCGCATACCTGAATAATAATAAAGTAGGTAACCTCGTCTGCCTTTTCCTCGGTCTGACATGCTAAACTCAATGAAAGAACTACAGCAGCAGATCACACATTAAAACGTAAAATAAGATAGTCTCTTTCCATCTTGAGATTCTTTGACTTCTCGTCAACAACTGTGAATTAAGAAAAGTCATAAAAATATTTAACCTTTTCTTACATTACCTTGTCTCGTTTAACTCTTCTACACACAAATTCTGTTTAAGATACAACATACATAGTATACAAATGCAATCAGGCAAACTTAGTAAATACTAGTGTAGAGAATACCAGGTAGACATAAAATGAATTACTTTTTCTTTCAAATGAATATCCTTTTCTGGATTAGATAGTATTCGAACAGTTTTTAGATGTCCATTACGCAGTGCAGGTGCTAGAAAATAATTTCCCCAAGGAGGTATGCTAAGTTCCTCACACCACCTTAATGCCACAACAAGTACAAAATACATTAGACTACATATTACATGGGATTGCATGTAGTGCGCTCAGCCAGCAGTTAACAATGACACTAAGTGTAATAATAATCATGGTAATAATACATGACTTCTTTACGACATGCATTTCCAAGCACTATCTAGCCTCATATTGTGTTAGCAGAGCCTTATTATTATATCACAATGTAGTTAAAGCACTTTGGTCATGTTTATGGACAAATGCCAGTATGCTTATCTGTGATATGATTATAACTTTGAGCTATGATCACTAAACCTCTCCTTGGAGTATGACAGTCTGCACAGATCATATTAATATTCTGTTTGTATAGTTGTGTACCTATATTAAGTGTGAGTGCAGTTGTTATATGTATCCATAAGAGTTGCATCACATAGTCGGGTAGTTGGGTCAGTAAAAGTGAGTCCACAGGGTAGTTTGAATGTGAACATGAATATGTAAGTGAGGTTGAGCATAATGAACACTTTGACAAAAAGCCTTATGACTATTCATATTAAGAGATGCAATACAAACACAATGCACATTATGTACTTCTCCTCCACAACACAACGTACAAAGGAAAGAAATAATATACATAATTTTAAGGTGAGAAAACTGACAGAAAATTGCGTTAAATCTCTTTCTCTCTTATTTAGATGGGACGAGTGAGTGAGTCTTCTATCTGCACTTTGATCTTTTACCCATCCACTTATACTCTATACAATATTATATACCATTTTCTAACTGACGAACACAATCCTACTAAACCTCAATACATATTATTCTCTCCAGTTAAGTCCTAACTTGCTATCCTGCCTCCTCATTTGCCTTTTCCCAACTACCTACTAGAAATTAAGTTTGACTCTCTTGACATTAGAATTAACTATCAACTTGTGTGTGTAGAAGACACTGTAAAAATCGAATAACCATTTACAAATAGGTTCGTACCTACTATAACATGTTCTAGTATAGCTATACTCGTAATATTAGCCACTCCGGCTTCCAATTCCTGTTTTGCAAAGAGTGAACACATGTTCCTTTGGATTCACGAGCCAATGCAAGTTAAAAATCAAGAGGAGATAAGAAGTTTATACAGAGTCAGAGTGAAGATGAGGCAGGCCAAGCCTTTAACAGGCTGCCAACGATGCTTTATTTTAGTCGAGTAATAGAATTGACTGTCCGTCTTGCTCCTGCTGTTGAACAGTATCGTATTCTCGGCTATTTACCTTATCTTAAATATCATCGCACAATAAAATGGCAGTTGCACTCCACAGTAGGTGTCACAAAAAGCCTTGCCCAAAAAACTACTTTATGCCGTATGACAAGAAGAATACAAAGATGCGTAAAGTAAACGAAACGTTAAACGTGACATCCATAATCGGTTCCCGTCTTATCTCTCTGCTAAATCCAGCCCATTGTACTCTCTGTCTTCTTTGGCTTATCCTATGTACTCTTCGCCGTTACTGAACATGACAGCAGACATTATTCTACTCCTGCGTCTACTGTTTGCTTTTTATTTTACAACACAATTTTTTCTGTTCCCTGTACTGCCTAATAGCATCTAAGTAGGACTACCCGATCCTTCCAATATCAACCTCTATAGATAGATAGACAGTTAAAGTATGGTAATTCCACATAGCAAGTAGCTGAATCATTCTTATATGGTGTACATATAAGTTGGTCACAGATAGAATTCAAGATAGCCAGATTAGCTTAATGATCATTTGTGTCCTAGTATTTAGCTGGTGTAGTTTTATCGGACCAATGCTAAGCTGGCTTAAACTTTCGTTTCAATTGTACGCACAAATGTAGCCTATTGTCATGTTTTATGTATGTAATCGTTGTGCTACTTCATAAACCCACACATAACCATCTTCATATCATGTGCTAACAATGCCCTTACAACGAGTTACAACCAAATCAGCATCATCACAAGAAGAGATTGACAATAGGAGTATGTCATTTAATCTCTTATACTCTACTTGATTTGCAGTAGTTTTAATTCTGTAATCTATCGGAAAATAATAATGTAGAGGCCTTTGATAAACATATTTTCATCAAATAATATTTCGATAGTTATATGGATGGATAGATATACATAATATAATTCCTATTTTGGTTTGCTCAGTGAATTCCAATTTTTGGGGAAAGGAATCCTGAAACGAGAAGGACAATCGATAGACAGGATTCAAAATACCTGTAGTAACATGGTTGCAGTATAGAAATGAAAAAGGAAGAATATGTGAGATGGAGGATGACTTGATAATATGTATAAATAGATATGTATGATCTGTGGACTAAAGCATTTGGCACGTAGGGTGTAGTTTAGTTAAAGAAAATTTGTTTTTGATTGGTGTGGTGTGATCCATGCGGTGATTGGTGTGTGCATGGATAATGCCTTCGATATAGATAGGGGATTTAGACAGTGACTTGTGGAAAATCATAAAGAACACAAAAGGGCTTCTTTCTGTGAGATCCTTTGAAGGACTTCAGTTCAGTTTAGTTAGACTGATTGTGAGTTGTGAGTGAGTGACCAGCAGGTGATATATTCTTCTCTTTGTATCCACAACGATTATACAGAAATGGAATCCATGTTACTTTATTATGCTCTTGTCACGATACCTTGGCATTCATCTCTACCTACTCTTCTATCTCACTAACTTCTCTAAAACAGTGCAGTAGTACCATGCGGGTGAATTGCATCATAATAATTGTTTTCAAAATATATTTACTTCTTATTCGACTGGAAGTAATAAATGCGTGCTAAAATTCATTAAGCAACAAAATTACACCATAAATTGTTATTTATTAACTTACCTTTTTTAGTACAGACACATTGTAGATGGTCTGGGAGCAAAACATTCAAAGTATAATGTAGAATTACCTGCGATTTCGTTTTTTTTTAGTTTATTAATTATGGCCACTGTTTTGCAACAGTGCTAATAAAGTGCACACAGAGTACAGTTTAGTGTTGTAAAATTTTAAATGCCCATTCCCTTAATAGAGAAAAGTAGATATACAGGTGTGAATAATTGTGTGTGTTTTATCTTTAATGTCTGTTGTAATATCTTCCGTTCCGTTATCTTCTTTAAGGTAGGGAGATTTTTCTGTGTAGAATCATTTGCTTAGTATTTAGTACGTTCATACGGTAAACATTTTCATTTGAGTGTGCAATATTGCTTATCATAGAGTTTCATATCTCTGTTGTACGCCTATTTTTATGTTGCAAACATTCTCATGCCATTATACTAATTTCATTTTATGTTGATGACAATAACGGATTTAGTTATTCAGAAAGGATCAGTGTATGCAGACGAGAAGCTAAGGAAGAAGGTAGCTAGCAAGTTCTTTCAAATGTCATTTAGAACAGAAAGCTTGTAATACTAAGTACATACACAGAGCAATGTACCTACATGTTCTAAAAACAGTCTGTGATGTCTTTAATCTGACTGTCAGGATTCGGGCAAGAGAAAAGTTGACTCACAATCAGTCAGAGTCCAAATACGAGTAGGTGGTATGCTATGAGTAAGCTACACTAATTTATATGGAATATAAATAGCTACATCCAACTAGCTATGTATTAGCCATAGGAATTATGATACATGAAATATGAAATGCAACTCTCTAAAATATTCTTTTCAATCTTTGTCATTGACTCATTTGATGTAAGCAAGTAAAAGAAGGAATCTGAACAGAGACAAACGGACAATTCCACAGCTGCATTGTATTTCTCAAATTGTAAATGATGATCAGTCGATCGCCGATCTCTGACTGACTAAAGTAAAAGCAGCGTGTTGTATGCATCAGACATAGCTTCCTATTGTACGCTAATTCTATACAGATGCTACTTTTATTTTCATATAACGAGTGTAAGATAGTAAATGTATACGGATATTATTTATTACTTGGTATCACTAAATCATATGAATGTTTAAAGTTCAGATTAGACAAATTCATAGCATAACTCACTGACTGCCTTGAGTGACAATGAAGTTGTGTCGAATCACTCAAATATTCTTTTGTCTATTCACATGGTATGTACTTTATGCATTAGATCTGTGGTAATGCTAATTCTCCTTCATGGTTTTTGATCCGTGCATGAGCAAAGGAGTCAATATTCAATTTGTCTAATATCTCTTGAAATATATTGTAACTGTATGTCCAAGAGTACCTAACACATTTTGGTATGCTATATCCGTGGTATGAGTAAAAAATAAATAGCGAATGAATGTACATCACTTACACATACAATTGGCATAACAGTTCATCCATTATTATTGTACCTTCACAGATGTGGACGTGATGTACACACTTTCTAAAGCGTGTCACTGGAATAAATCCACATACTCTTTGTCCAATTACTTATTCACTCATGCAAATGTCCTTTGACTATTTATATCCTGCATTCAAAGTACAGTGTGTCACAGGACACATAGTTTTACTTACCTACATTACACTCATATATTTCTACTACATATAAACAACCCGTCTTTTTCTATAACTTTACAACTGTCTCATGTTTACATGCTCAATAAAAGATTATTAGCCTTATATTTGTATTTAATTACTATGCTTTGATGTTTGAGTGGGTACATAATTTTTCTCTTTCATTCAACTGCTTTCCCATTCGTGCTAAATCGTTCATGAGATCTAATTTTGTCACAGTCGATTGAATATTAATTCTAATTTTATTTGTTCCTTTCAGGATTTAATCAGCCGAACATCCGACAATCTTTACAAGGCTACGAATGGACAGTCGTACTTCCGTCAAGTGTCCATCGTTCTCCCGTCTAACTGGGCAACACCAAATTGCACTGGACAAACGGAACAGGAAGTTACAACCGCAACTTACCAAACGAGCACTTCTGCAGACATTACTGTAACAAGAGACCACCCGGTGTACATTGACAAGCCGTGGACACTACAATACGGTCCTTGTGGAGTGCCTGGGAAAAAGATTTCTGTCCCCGTCTCCTTTCTTGCCAACAATCAAGACGACCTCAAAGGTAAGCTTACACGTTTCTACATTATACATCCACTGATGTCCATACATACCAAAACTCCATATTAAATATATTAGTTGCATGTTCTCGCATAAGCATTATGATTAGCTCTCTAAATATTAGCTGTTTAATTCAGTGCAAGCGTCCACTGATATAGAGACAGTCTAAATTATGGAGTAAACCTAGAAGACTCAATCCCTAAACGAAAGCAACAATAGAATTGAGTGTTTACTGTTTACCCCTATTAATTGAGAGAAGGTATATAGGGAAACACAATGGGTTGGTTGGATCCTAATTCTCCTAATAAACAAAACGCAACTGCAACCGATGCTGGATTACTTAAATTACCTTATTGTTCGCAGTTGGTTTTCATTAGGCTCCAAGTATGCTTTACTGTATTAGGATTTTTGAATGGGTGTTTCACTATCGTGTCATGTCATGTCATATCAACTGGAGCTCACTCTACTACACTCAGACAGACAGAGTCAAATTAAAACCAAGTTTCGTTATGTCATATTCAGATCATTTTCACTTTACGTTGGTGGTAGCCTTGTCTTGGCTTCCTTTTAATGCTCAACTTGGGAGGGATCAAATTAATCGTGAGTGAAGTTGAAGGTGTTCTGGTGTCCCGTTTCATTCTGAAATTGAGATTCTGGCATCGTCCTTTCTATAATAAATAAAAATGAACATAGTAAATGATATGCAGCCCATTGTTAGCCATAGTAGTTACATCGTAGAAATTATGATTATCATGAGCACTGCGTTCTCAAATCAATTAACACTATACCTAATTATAATAAATTATGGATAGTCTGTGAACTCAAAATGTTTGGGCATAGTCTCTTTTATGTGAGATTGAATATAAAGAAAGGAAATTACATTTTATAAAGGCAGTCTGACATTTGAACGATGAGTTTCAACTCGCTTTCCGTTTTTGTAATGGATATTTCAATCTTTCATGAATAGACTCTTGATTTGACAAATTGCATAGGAAAGTCTATTTAGGTGGATAAGTTTGTATTTGTACGAACACAAGAAATGAACATGGAAATGTGGGTTTACAGTTTACATATGCGTGCAAAATTGTTTTGTGTCACTTTAATGTGGTATTACATTACAAAGCAATATGGAAGGTAGGGAGAGTTCCTAAACTTTAAACTGAAGGTGATAAATCTTAGCTTTTGTCATTTGTCGCCTTCATGGACAACAGGATGGTTGGAATCCTGTAAGTTGTAATTTCTCAAATGGACAGAATCATTGTACAACTGAATTAAAATGCAGTCAATAGTTACGTAAGGGTTATTGTGAACTTGTAAGTGCATTGTTGTGTGGGCAGAAAGAGGCTGGTGTGTAGTGCACAGATAAAGTACACACATGTAGAGTTATGCTTTCTTGTGTTACTCTTGTAATTGCTTAGGCACTTACGTATAAGTTTTATTATGCAAATATTCCTGGTTCATAGGCCACTATGGAACAATTTAATTGAGTCTGGTTTGAACAATGCATATTGCAATCCAAGTGCAAGTGCGAAAGAGACATGGGGATGATGAATTGTTTTTAAAATATATGCTATTACCTACTAGATTAGAATATTGCAAGCTGACAATGAGCTGTACTTGTTGAGTGTCCAACTCTATTAAGTCTGCTCTGTTGGTACGCAAGACAAGATAAGCAAACTATACTGACATTTGCAATGGATCGAATCTGGAGGACAACGGCAAAATTTAAATTGCTTATTATTGAACTGTACTTGCACCCAGGCGCATTATTCTCAAGTGTCTACAGGAATTAATCTCAACAAATAAAATTAAGAAACAATTCCATTGGGGTTTACAATGAATTGCACGTATACAAAGCACCGATACAGAGTTATTTGTGTTTTAGTATTCTATACCCAAGTTGTGAAGCAAAATGAAATATTGTTTAATTGTGTATGCTCAGGTGCTCTAATAGATACTTATGTAACATTGGATTGCACTCGTCACTGCATAAATACAAGAAATTGTTGTTTATGCGCGTTCCTACACTCAATGCATACCTTTTCTCAAAAATTTGAGCAATAAATATGTATAGCACATTCCATATAGCATACACGTTTGTTTCGGACCGAAGTATTTTGGATAGAGATAGGGACAGACATAGTGGAGCAGATAGCGCAGATCACGCAGGGCTTTTCATTCGCAGCAGGCGTTGAAAGGGAGACTCCAACGTGTTTCTCCATTAAATCATGAATTTGCGTCGACATTTATCATTCTGAAACCAACCTTAAAATGACCAATTTTACCGCATGGGGTCAATGAGAAAAAAGAATAAAAAAATTCACCAGTCGGACAGACCCTAACACAGGTAGAGAGTGCAATACGGTAGAGTCTTGTGGGCTTACTTACATAAGCAAGTAAATAAAGTGATGGTCAGTAGGGATGCGTAGGGCTGAGTGTGGTGGGTTAAGTTTATCCTATCCTCCGTCACATCATATCACTTTTTACATTATTTACGTCCATTTGGAGGTACTACACTCCACTCAGGTCCAAACCAACTCGGGAAGTACAGGATATAGAGTAGGTACTATAAGAACTCAAAGTTTGCATTGTATAATAGAATGTGACATGGAGAGAGTGAGCGAACTTGCTTTACATTAGTTGCCCCATCTCAAAAATCACATCAGACATCGTATCAGAGATTTACCTTGACTTTGGCCCAACTCTTGCACACTCTGGTCAGATATAAGTACATACCTTTCTGTATGTACTCAAAATGAATTAAACATGATATCTAACATGATTATATACTTCAAACGTATATCTAGACTACATTAGCATGTGATGTTGAGTAAGAACGAGAAATTTTACGTAAACATATTTCATTTCCTTCTCTTTTTAATATATTTCACTTGTAAGTAGTAATGTCTTGCGAGTATTTTAATGTAGCCTGTTAACCTTCACTAATAAGTAGTATTATATAATAACGTACTAGTTCTGGATACTTTATGCAGTGTATACCCTCGCATAACTAAGAAAGATAAGTATCTATACGCAGATAAAGTGACTAGGTTTATGTAGTGAGAGTACTTAGAGAGAAGACAAGAGATTGCTGTAATAACTTTCCGGAGCACATGTTTGAAATTTTAATTATTCATTTCGAATGCATGGCTTAATTCAATTTGAGTCTTACTGTTTACTATCTGGGATCATTATTAGTAGCCATCTGACGGAACTGAGCAGAGCAAATGAATTAGATTCAATTTAGTTGGAGATGAGTTGACTGTGGTGTGCCAGAGTGTCCGGACTCAAAGTCAAAGGTCAGTTAGGTTCATCTCCTCCGCCAGCAGCAGTTTACTAGATTCAAATGCAACTTTTTAAATAAAAATAAGAACACGAAGTATTGTAAGAAAATAGATTTGTTCTAGGATGCTGCACGTATTCATAATGACTTGCAAAGGGGATCCTGTGTAAGGAGCGAGGTGATAGAAAAGCAGTGGCGGTGTTAGCGCCGTATGCCACCTGCTACCTTTAATTTGCTTCTTCTTTCCTATGTACTTATAAATAAGTCTGTATCTGTCTGTAGTATCTTTGTAGTAAGACTCATCTTCTATCTGCGTGTAGATTGCATTACAAGAGAGTTTCACCGCATAGAATTAAATCTAAGCCTGTACAAGTATTTAGTACCTAAAGTAAATACTTTCATATGAGTTTTGTTTCAGAGACTCATTGTATTGTAACTCGATCCACAGTGAGTATAGGACAGCCATGTTGATATTGTGTATTGTATTACTCGTAGTTTGTAAAAGTGAAGAAAAGATTAGCATTGTAAGAGATACAAAGCTTGGTTTCACTTCACCTACAAGAGAGTAGCGTTTGTTGGGTCCAAATGCTCCTGCTGTCTTAAGATCTTTCAAGATGAATGGAGAAGAAGCAGACTTCCCATTCATTCCCTCATTCATGAATTTAAATGGTTCATAAAAACCTGTCGGTTGAAATCTGCAAATTGTAAATAATTACAAATGGGTCGCTCGAAACTTTCCAGGCAGACTAATACATGGTCAGCATATATCGATGGACCCAACAACGCTCACCTACCAACTTTATTAACATACCTATTAACAATTCAGCCGATCTCTGTAGAGTCTCCACCGAAGGTATCTGCATATGTTTGAAGGTATGCAGCCGCAGCTAAAAGGTACATGCAGAAAGAATCCAAGGTAGTAGCTAGTACTTAGTGTAACATGGATATTGCATGATGCTATTTTGCCTGTTAATCGTTTGACTGAACCAGAATCCAGTTCCAGTCCAGTTTTGCAGAGAGGCAAATAAAAGGGGAAGATAATAAGGGCCAGGCCAGAGCGAGGAAACTAGCAGAGAGCATGATGCCCTGTCAATTGGATTTACACTTAAGCCTCCTTCACATTGCCTAAAGAAAGTATGCATCTTAAATATGTATGCTCTGCACGCAAACAACTCAACCCATTTTGCATTTTTACATCCATCCATCTGAGTTCAGCCCAAGCTGCCTCTGCTTTCACGTACTCCGACCCTATGTAACTAATGGCACAACATATTCAAAACTGAGTTATGAATACACAATGAATAATTCTTATTATTTCTGCACTCGCAGTAGCATTATATTTTATTACATTGTAACAGCATCAAACATTATCTTACCTACATACATAAGTACATCCACTCCTGCAAAGATGGGTACCAAGCAACTACTATGCTCGGTAATTAACTATATTGTGGTCTACACTCTCTACACTTTACGCACTCTCTGGTCTTTACTATATATCTAAGTAGTGACTTGGCTACTAATGAGTTAATACACGTCTATTGTCAAAAACAACATTCAAATCTCCACAGAACGGATAATCCAAAAAGAAAATTATAAGCTAACACATAGAAATAAAACTTAATTAAAAGCAAGTCAAAACAATATTCTTCGCATGTCACATTATGAAATACATTTGGTTTGTGTGAGGTACGTACGTACGTTAAGAATCATCTCAGACGTCTCCGAGAGGATACTTTTGTATTATAAAAGCTTGTTAACATTAAACAAGCAAAGTCCTATATGATTCACATTCCAAGTAGAACAGACGAACCAGATATACAATGAATTGTAAAATAGGTGACCACTCCTATCATCAATCACAGACACTGAACTCTGAACTGATCCGGGTTGTTTTGCTGTATCAGTTCCTGAGTATACGTATATTTGTTGTAGGAGTGTAAGCTATAGTATAGGTAGCCTGAATATTTTTTCCATTCTACTACTATTTTATATTGATAGAATACAGAAAATAAATGTATAGGTACGTCCCCAATGTGTATAGGTATGTCTTTGAGATGAGAATTGTAAATGCAAATCAGATTTCCCTTACATTGTCCAGGAAAGCAGTGGCACTGCCTATTAGGTTGGAACAAGATGGACAGACGTAGACTTTTGATCGTTGAGGGAAGATATGGATGGACATATGGAGAAGTCGGAGTGTATCTGAAAATCTGAGTTGCACATTACTATTACTACCTACGCCAAATCAAGTCAATCCAGACTTGACATTCGTTTGTTGAGAAATGAAATAGTTTCGCCCAGTTTATTTTCTCCGACATACATTCCAATTACATCGGATACACATCCGATAGTTTCTATTTATTCCCTTCTGTTTCCAAGTCGTGTCTATTAGTTGTGATTGAGAGACATGATGCAATAAAATAATGAGTGCCTGTACACATCTTTGCGTGCTACCACACCCTAGCCCACTCCTGTGCTATATCACTCCTAATAATATATTGGTCCTGCTCCTATCCGTATTTTTTGTAGAATCCTTTTGTTTGGTCTCCTGCTAAGAATTTTGACTTAATGCCCCGTCAATCAAATTCGAAACTAAAAGTAGCCTGTCCCTACCCACATAAACAGCAAACATATTATTTTTGGAACAAACGAAAGAAAACAATAGAATTTCGTTGTTGCTTGGTGGGATATGATTATGTGATGCGTTATTCCGTAGCTACCTTTTAATTTCAAGACTTAGAACACTACTGGGAACTTGGCTGACTACCACCAATTAAATATATGCACAGCTAACAATGAGAGAAAGGTTTATATGATTTTGAGACTAGCTTGATTTCTTAGGTAGACGAGGCAAAGGACGAGGTCCTAATTACACCTGTCATTAGGAGACTTATCGTTCTTCCTAATCAGAATTCCACATTTCTTATTGTAGCAAAGCATGCATTGCAATGCAGTCTTTTAACATAACCAGAAGTTGTGTACAAGACTGTGAGCTGACTGAGAAAAAGTTTTACTGTTACTGTTATGTTAATGTTGGGATACTTGTACAGTAGGCAAATGGGAAATGTCTTGTCTTACCACTAAATTAACTCCATTACAAAATCTAGCAAACCAAGTAGCAAAGCATCGCACTTTCAATAAATGCCTGGTAGTATGTGTTGAAATGTTCCATTGAGGTGTGTAGAGTCTGGCCATGACATGACATAAGGTAGAGGGATTGTCTCTTATATCTCCACTCTACCTTGTTATTATTTTTTGACTGACAATTATTATTGTTTTTAGTTTGTCTTCATTTGTGTTGAGACACTTAGATACCAAGAAAAGGCCTGGCCCTTCCACTTCTCTAGAACATTAATATTAACTATTCCCCAGTTGAGAGCAATAAGGATAGACTAGTTAGTCAATTGGGCTATAGTCTGGGGCAGATCAAACTAACCACGACAAGGCTCATCACTCTGTTTACCCCATCATTATCATTATACCATCTTCTTTCGTCTGTCTGTCCTCCCGTTGAATATCTCGCAGCTGACTCTACCTATTTCAAGCATTTGTACCTCACCTCGGAAAAGAAAGCCAAGAAAAGGAAGACATTGAAATAATTACACAGAATGGCTCGTAATGACCTGGACAATAATAATCATAAGAATGACCAAGCTTATGGGTTAATGATTCTTTACTTCTGTGGAATAAATGAAAGCTGCAATTGCATCTCTCGCTAAGTTAGTTTTCTAATAGTGGTCTCCTGGTTCTTAATGGGTGTCATTCATTACACGTCGAGTATGTACATGTATAGCTATGTATTTGAGATCAGTAAACTAACCCAAGTCAAAACAAGATTGTCATGTCATAATATATAGTGCTAGTGAAATAAGGTACTTTTATGTTAGTGTGCCCAGCTCGCCAAGTTAATGAAGATGATCTGTATGAAAAAAAGGAGTCAGCTAATGTATCAGTACACTCATTCTAATTTGTCGATGATGACTCGAAAAGGTAGGACACTATCATAACGTGGGCTTTTAATGGTTATTTTTATTTCAAACACTCATGGCTTTTGTACAGGAGCAGGTTGACTCAAGAACCACACAACTTTATCACTAACTAACCTAACCTACAGAGTCTATATGGACTTTTATAGTTCTCACTATATAGACATAATTACAATATTACATTCACATATATGGCAGTTGGGAACTTGTATATGATTATTACATTATCATTACTGAGTCCCAGAAGGGGAGAGAAGATACAAAAAATCCAGTGAAAGAGAAATAAAGTTGTATCTTATTCTTAATTCCATGTATCATTGTATTTGTTAAAGGAGCCAGGGAATAAGTCATGCCCATTCCTTGCCAGACAGTCCTGCCGGTGTTTCTAATGAGAGACAAATGGGACTTGCAGTAGTTAGCAAAGAGTCCAACTGGGGAAACTTGTGGAAGAAACTTGACAAAAAACACCTGAGTTCTACTGTCTGGTGTCATTTGCCACAATTTCTCATTTCAGTCTTTCCGTTGATGGTGAAATGATGAGACGGTTTCTGTTTCCATGATGTTACTCCGTATACTGTGAAGCTATGCAATACAAAAGGGATTATTATCATCTAGAAGGATGCCCGAGTCGAATTCAGAATGAGTCGCTGTGACTTTGTTGGAAATCGGTCCTGAGTCCAGGAAAAAGTTAATGTCAGATGATTATAGGTCTGGCATCGATTCTCGGCCTGAGTCACATCACATTTATTTTCTAGCTAACAACGAAGCTCGCGTTTGTTTGTGTGTGAGCTAAGAGCCTACGACTCCGACCCTCGGCTTCATACATCACATTGCATTAACGACATAAGTTACATTAGATTACATTAGTAAATTGCTTGCTCGAATGGCTATGGCATGTAGGGGTCCATTATCTATTAGTCATACTGGCTAACTGCTTTGGATAGGTGTAGCAATCATTTTTACTCCGTTGCCTTCCATTACCATTTCCTTGGGTGAAGTGAAGGTTCTTAAACCTAAAGATGGAAAAGACACTAAACTGCTTTGGATAGGTGTAGCAATCATTTTTACTCCGTTGCCTTCCATTACCATTTCCTTGGGTGAAGTGAAGGTTCTTAAACCTAAAGATGGAAAAGACACAACAAAAATTCATTTCTCCGCATTTTATTTGATTCGTATCATTGTAAACTTTTATGGAGAGATGAGACAAATATTTTATACATAAATTCCTTGCATTGCATTTGAGTACTTATTCTATAAAAACTGTGGATTCACGGATACAGATTTAAATGTTAGCTCCATGTATCAAATATAATTTTAACAAAAGTAGAGATAAGTAGGTGTTCATGTATTATTTGAGTCCCATCCGTCAGTCACGATTGAATTGTATTGTATAGATGCGTATATTAGATTAAAATGTGATAGAATGTCCTGTATATATGCATCCTTATAATTCTATATCGACAGACAGGGTGTATATTTTTTGGAATGCCTTTGGCTTTGAAACTTTGAAGGTAATGTATACGGACATCTAAAGATATTGTAGAAACATCTGGAGGAATACTTAATGTCCTTGTCATTTTTACAAAGCTTTGTACAACACACGTACAGATATAAGTAAGCAGTTGAGGTGCTCCATTTTAGACATGTATAGCAGATATTTAGTTTCAGTTGAGTTAAGCCTGAGCTAACTAGTGAAGAGATATTAGTCGAAGATATTTACATGCATCCTCAACGAGTGGGTGACTTGATTGAAGAAACAAGTTGATTGCATCGCCATTTAATGCCAGTGGCATTATTTTCCCGAGAAAAAATCGAAACAAGTCAGTCAGTCAGTGTAATTCCTTCTAATCCAAGTGGGGAATACTCGTAATGGAAGAGAAGACAGACGAACATCGAAATAATGGTATCATGTAATGCACGTAGTAAATCTAATGTCTATTTGTTAGACTTATTTTCTGCTCTAGAGGAAATGACATTTAGAAGAAAAAAACGTTGGGAGAATTCAACCGCGTTCCTTCCGAACCATATACTTGAGTATAGAGTAGAAATATATCTCAACGAACCATAATAACGTACATTAAGCCAAGTAAACGAAAGCATGCTATTTATTTTGCATTTTTCGTTTAGGAAAGTCCTGGCCTAGCTGTCAGGTACAATATAGATGTCCTATAAACATGAAATAAAGTATGATTATATGTATGATGGTGCTAACGTACATGTGCATAGTAGGTGCTTGACTTATGAGAAATAAAAAATGGTTAAGAACGTGCCTTACTGCATTGGAAAAATTAACAAGTCGTCTGATGGTTAATGTCAATATACATTTGCTGCGTGGAACTTATTATCATTACTACAGACCAGTATGTTGGCAATCTGCATGCAGAGAAAAAGACAGAGTAGTAAAATAGTAGAAACAAGAAGTTTATGTAGTAAAAGAAGGACTGAAGTTGTATGCACTCTACACGACAACACACACACACGCTAACTCATCTTCAATCTGACTGTGCATATTGTTGTCTGTAGCTACTTTTAAGCAACATCTAAATTCAAATGCAAATAGGTGTTATTTGTAGAAGAAGACCTGGTCTGGGTTGATTGGAAGAGGTCAGAGTTATTAAATGTACAGAAACGCACTAGGCAGTCATTCAGTGTTCTGTTATGCTAAATAGTAGTTTGTATTGCCTGGCTCTATGTATTTATTATACAGAACTTATTAATACTTTATTTGTATGTCTATGCCTACAATGTGTGTGTATGTAAATACAATAAAGATAAATCATCGCAAAATGATAAGGCACACCTTGCCCTTTAGATAGTTGAAACAGATTGAAGTTGGAAGACTCTGCTGTACAATAATTCTTACTATTAACTCGTACTAATGTTATTTGATTTGTATTTACTTTGGCTATTGTTGTTTGGTGTGTAGGAAGAGTTGTAGTGTGGTCTGTGATACATTTCAGCCTAAGCACAAGAGGTGTTCATAATTCTTCGTAGCAAGTGAAGTGTTAATTTGTCCTAGTTGTTAAATAAATAAAACACTGAATATAAATTACATATTGGGGATACAAATCTTTAATACACTTTGCAATTTTCTAGAGTATACTTATATGTACCGCTATAGCTTGCAACACTCAAATACTTCTAAGGACAACTCATCAGCAGTTCAAAACAATTTACAAACTTGAGGACCATTACTATGCAAAGATGCTGTGAGTCAAATTGTTTTTGTAGTTTGTGGACACATAGCCTGCAATGTAGTAGGTAGCCAAGAATCGCAAGGCAATAAGGCATCACTCATTATCTCTTCCGTAGAAATTTTTAAGGTAAAAGGGCTACTTGAACCACCCACTTGCCCCACTTGAACACTTACTTATCGAGGAAAATGACTTTCGTGTAAAAGTTGGGCTGAAGGAGCGCAAAGGAGGGCAATGAATGTTTTAAGCCAGCAAGGCTAATAAAATAACACCTAATACGAATATAATAGAAACATAAATCCTTCCATAAAATTTCACGCTTTGGTAGCCAAAATATGATGGATGGACTTGAATTTGGGAGGAGAGAAGAGAAGGAGGATTTTCTACACAAGCCTCAGAGTCAGTAGACACACATTGCTCAACGCACATTTCTGGGATGATCTTCTCTCCAAATGGCATGAAGCTTTAAGTTTTTATAGATGCAAGCATTTTTATTTATTTATCGAACAGACGCTTACATAACTGCTCTCTGCTGTGCTCTGCCTAACTGTTCTCCATTGTTGTGCAGTCTTAAAATTGACAACACATTTAGATATGCACTTTGCATTTGAATCTGTACTTATTAGTAGATAGTTAAGTAACCTACCACGCTAATGTGTATATTTAGTTCCTTTCTATTCGCTAAATGAAAGAGTAGACACTGAGACTTTATCTATTGCCAGAGGCATTTCAATTCTGTGGCAATCTTTCTTTAATTTATTAGTTTTCTGACCGCCTATTCATAACTATGTGGATATTGGATCGGAAATTATACACGATAAATACATTTCCAAATTGTAAAGCTGAAAACAAAAGCTACCTTACATTTACTAAATACACAGAGTTTGATCACTGTCCATTTAATTGTCAAAATTATAGTTCATCATTCCTTAACTAAGTAGCATTACATACATTATATGACTGTACTATTGACAAGATCTATATCTGCAATTAAAAGCAAATTATCCAATTTTATTGGATTGTATATTAATTTTATGGACATGAAACATTTACTAAATACTATCAGGTGCCTGGAAAGATTATTAGCCAATTACACCAGACCCAAATATTAAGTATAGGGTAGGCATAGACATATAGATCCTCTGCAAGGATCAATTTACCTGTCATTTAGCTGAAACCTGAGAGGAAAAGGGTAGACAGCCTGAACCCCAAAAATAAATGCTAATTAATTGTGGCGTCTGTGCAATTATAAATTACTTACAGCCCAGGAACCTTGGGGCGATTAGGGGTTTTTTAATTGTTAGTTTGTTTATGCAGTCATGTATGTTTAGGAATCCCACAACAAACATTAGAACTGTTTGTACTTGGTTTTAGGTACTAGGGATTTGGTTTAGTGTCATATTTGAGTTAGAACTAAATCTTGTTGGCATTACAGTGCCATTATTTATGATCGATGACTTTGTAAAGATTTTTGGACTTGAAAGTGAACCGGACTGTATTTATCGTGCTGACTAAGGTGGGCTGTAAGTAAACGAAAGTATCTTGTCGGGTTTAGTATATTCTACTTAATACAATGCATAGTGCTTATTATTTTTAAAGATGATATAAGGATCTAATTACAAAGAGTTTGCATGCATTAGCAAGTTCACGCAAATCTATATACAGACATGTGCATATTTTCTTTGTGAACATGTATTTGTTTGCATTTTGGAATAAAACGAGAAAACAAAGGTGGAATAACAAAGTAAAGGTTGGGATAAGTATCTAGAGTTTGTAAAATGAAATATTTTATCTCGGTTGTATCGTCGCAGTCCTATCACGATATGATAAATTGTCCAGGGGCGTTCTCAAAGCGTTTTACATAGAAAATCTTTAAGTGAGTTGAGTTTAGTTGGCTTTAGCTACCTACAGCTACTTACTAAGCTGCGTGCTAATCTAAATTTTTAGAATCTACGAACAGATCGCTAGTTGAAGTGGTTGTCCGGCTTATCTGGCGATTAAACTCTGCTTTCGCTTAGCTGAAGATCAAGACTGGGCAGTAGAGGCTAAAAGTAATCCAGCCCACGAAGTAATAAATGTTAAATAATACTTTTCATGCATATTAAGCGTATCTGTTTATTAGTATTGTGGAAAGGAGTTCACTTTGGTCAAGAGACACAGAGCTGAGCCAAAAGGGATGAGAGGGAGAGAGAATTATGACAAGAATAAGAAAATCGTATTATGCATGCATGGCTGACTTATTATTGCCTACCTTAGCGAATTTCTCAGATTCATTTCGTTTCTCGTAGCCGTTCGACTGACTTGGCATGTTTAGCATATCTTAACGACTCTCTCGCACTCTGCACTTGAGTTAATTGTGATGTGAGTTTCTTTGCACGTCTTCTTATATTCAGTTCACTCTACCGAGTTCAGCCTCCAGGTCTACTACATGAGAAATTTCCGTAGAACATAAAAATTACGATGACTATCTGGTGAAGCCATGAGTTTGTACCTACAAATAAGTGGGCAGGGAAAATACGATATTAAGTGTAGCAATACTTTTCTACGAGCTTCTCCAAGATATCTAAAGACTACATGCTATATACTACCTAATAATCCTATCTACACAGTGGATACTAAATATGTAGCTACAGTATCTGTAATCTGTAATTGTTTCAATAATGAAAGTCAAAGTTTGCCGGGATTAGCCTTTACCTTTGCTATTATCATGTATAGTTATGTTATATTATTATGTCCGAGCACAGTGCTGATTTGATCGTAACTTACATTTCCCTTACACATTGAAGATGCTCTACAGATACATAATATTACTATTAGTAGCGGTGAAATGGATTGGATTGGAATGATCATAAAAGGAATTCTCGTTTTTGGTGTCGTGGGCTCTCCTTTCTCAACTTACGAGTTTTCTTGCCTTGTCTCGTGGACGATCAAAGGTCGAATCTCAATTTGGCATCTGTTCGCTCCACTACTAAATAAATATGCCCCATACAATAGAATTGTCTCAGTTTTCTTTTGTTGTTGGGCTCAAACTATTTTATGCAGTGATTCTTCCAAGTTGGCTACAAGGTGAGGAAGGCTACTGTCACTATCACTCTACCTTTTGTTCGGGAAGATTTTTATTCTTCTTCTGGACAAGGTAGTGGGGGAGACAGGCTGACCACAACTATTTGTTTGTTGCCCTGAGTCAGATATGACTTTGGCTTTAGACAGATGTTCAATGTATCTTCGTTAGTGGTGGTTTGGTGTCTCCTCAATTATTTTGCCATTTGGGTTGACTCATCACGAGATGATGTGTATGAAATGATTCAATTTGTCATTATTAAATTACTCTCGTTCTTCCCCATTTTCTTCTAACTGCCTTCCACCGTGCAACACAGCTGTGTAATATTATTAGGCACCCATCATTTTGATATTACAATCTTTGAATTTCTAGCAGATTAAGTGGTCTCGGAAGAATATAATAAATGGGACTCCTAGACACTCCACAAAAGCATTCTCATGTGCATCATCATGTACTTATCATCAGTGCAAGTAAATATCATCGAGAATTTTGCCATTTGGGTTGACTCATCACGAGATGATGTGTATGAAATGATTCAATTTGTCATTATTAAATTACTCTCGTTCTTCCCCATTTTCCTTCCAACTACCTTCCACCGTGTAGCACAGCTGTGTAATATTATTAAGCACCCATCATTTTGATATTACTATCTTTGAATATCTAGCAGATTAAGTGGTCTCGGAAGAATATAATAAATGGGACTCCTAGACACTCCACAAAAGCATTCTCATGTGCATCATCATGTACTTATCATCAGTGCAAGTAAATATCATCGAGACAGCAGGAGGAAAGAGAGTGAGATGATATTTATTACTGGGACTCCTAAGCATATTCTAATATTTAATACTGCCGGTTTTCATAAATCATGACTTCCTTTCTGTTCTCCTCTGACTCTAACTATTCTTCACCCAACACTTTCTCAGGGTTTCGGTTTACCAACCAAACCAGAGAATTATATTTGTGGGTAATATCTATACAAGAATCGAACTTGAACCTGTGTATATAAAACTATATTAAAATTATTTGTCTCTAGATAATTTTTTTCTACTTAAGTTTCTTTCGGTAAAAATATACGAAATACAATTTTACATTATAATACAGCAAGCATAGATAGAGAAAGCTAAATCCATTCTAGTTTGTATATGTATACTAAAAATACTTACTTAGCAAGCAATGAGTTTTATATAATTTGAGTATATTTTTCAGTAGTCCTAACTTATAAACTCTTCGTGCTCTCATGCAAGACGGTTTGTACCTACTACTCAACATAATATAATAATAACTATTTTCAATTTATATTGCATTCCCAACGAATAAATGGTAATGGCTGTCCTTGTCTTGTTAGCAAGCGGTGGTTACATGGAATATTATTTAACCGAGTAAGTATATGCCCAACTACATTCTACCTCGAAAAAGATTGGACTTAGACCGGCATTACAATATCATGAACATTACAAAATTCATTTACTTGTACTTGTGTACACATAGGTATACTGATATGATATATTAGACAAATATTGCAAACACACGTATACAAACATCCCAATGCAAAAGGTAACTTCTAACACGGTAATGTAAGGGAGATATACCGAATAGGATGGCGAGAATGAAATAACAGTGGTATGGTTTACATGTGTAAGAGATAATGACATTATAATGCAGCAAAGACTCGAAATTGTACTAAGTAACTGTAGTGTAGTTAGTAAGTAACCGAAGTTAATATTATGTCTACTGTAACAATATGGAGTGGAAGTGATGTAAACCACCTGGATATTGTTTGCATGGGAAAATGAAACCGCTGTAAATGTAGTAATCATATCCATAATGATGGTGTCTACGTAAGTAGTAAAACATGGAGGGGAAAAACACCTACAAATCTTTTTTACAACAAAGTGCACTGCATTTTACACTACATTACCATTACACTCTGCTGCATTAAATTAAGTAGCTGAATAATAGGAAATTGTCATATAGACAGATGAATGAGTTTTCTACTCGTTACTTGCTGAATGAAATATTTTATGGTGCATATTTATTAGTACTTCGTATTAGCCGGCTTAATTTAGTTACCTGCACTTTTTAATACCCACTTTGCTATTGATGATCTAGTGCTAATATAAAGTAGATACCTTTAATGGCAAATATATTGAATACCTTGCTTGGTATGTTGGATAGAGTGGGGAAAGTTAAATAGTCTTTGCTTTGGTTTGGCATGTGAATAAAATGAGTTGCATTATAGAGGCTGATTGCCATAGAATGGAAAGAATGACAAAGAGTGAACCGTTTAGAAAACCGCAATAACTCTACGAATGATAACAGCATCGAAAATTAGGAAGGGATTGAAATGTGTCTGAATGGGAGACCACAGTTTGAAAGAGGTGACATGACATGAAGATTGACAGCCAGTTAATTCCCACCGAATAAATAATTTGTGACGTATCAAGGAAATGTTATATAATAACTGAGTTTGAATCGAGTGGTTGATTCTTCTGCATTTGAAATGATGTGGTAGGTACTTGTGAATGTTATGATAAGCCAAACACATTGTGAGTGATTGTGGTGATGATGATTAAAAGGATACTCGAAGAGATTCCGTAATGTAATGGGAAAAGTTTCAAGGATATGTCAACAAGTGTTTATGGATATTTTGCAGATTGCAAGTGAATAAGTTTGTCTTGTCTCATTAAAATCCACATTATGCAAAATAGCACTGGATCTCATAATATTTTTTCAAGTTGAGATTGTCCAAGTAAATGGTTGCTAATTACAATTTAGGTTGTCAATTTCCCAAGATGTGACATATGAAAGGCAAGCATTAAAAAGAGGTTCATTGTAGTGTGTTTTGTTATGAAATGACTTTTAATTGTTAAAAGAAGCCCTAGAGTGATGCACTGAGACAAAGTGTCCAAGCAAAAGCGTTAATTGCATTCACTCAAACTAAGTTTTAATTTAGCTGGCAATTTAACACACAGAGAGTTGGGCTCAGTTCAATTTATCTGGTTTCTTGCTGAATGAGAAACTGTGGCTTGTGCTTGTGGAGTTGATTTGGCAATGCAATGCTATGCAGGACACTGTTTTTCATGCTGTGATCAAAGATTACAGACAGATGACTTAATTTCAAAGATGACCAGACTAGGATTCCCTTTTCTCCTCTCTGCACAGCAAAATAATGGATGAATCAGTCAGTCACAGTTGGGTCTCTGACCGACCGACATCTTACACAGGACAAATTGCCTTCTCTTCTATGTCATTACATTCCTCTTTTATTATTTTATTCTTTTGCGTTGCATTGCGTAGCATCTCTTTCTTTTAAATACCTTTCGTTTACATATACTGTGTATAAAGGATACGGATGTGATGAGTTTATCTCTTAAGGTACTCGATTGCATATTAAACTCAGTCTTGGCTCTTTTGAAGATATCAGTAGGTAGCTACCTGAGCCACAATAATAGTGCTACAATGCAATAAGCAAGAGAGTTACAGTCATTATTATTTCATTTATTCGTAGGACTGAAGTGCGATGTAATTCAGTTATTACACAATAGAAGTTAATATTATTGTTTGTCTCTGTATAAGTCAGATGCGTACCTACACGGACGAAACAGACAGATTGATAGAAATAATAATGAAGACGAGCCGAGTCATTTCTTCTGCCTTGGCTTCATTTCGTCTATTCCGAGCCACTTTTGAGCATCGGCAGTCATCTGCCTGAATCGTTTTCGAGGACTTGGCTCATCAGGGATTCTTGTAATTTTAATTACGTCTTGATAATTAATTATTCGATTGATTGCATAGAGAAGAGACAAGCCGAGAGCATTTCAGAGAGAATGGAGATGAGTCAAGATATTGTTCTGACTTATCGTACTGCTTACCACACGAAAGCGAATTTAGTGAAATCCTGCAGCTGCACTTAGGTTTTGTTCATAGGTGCGTTGCTCATCATGCTAATCAACGATACAGTAATAAATACTACTTGGGTACCCATATCTCAACTATTGAGATATACACATTTTCAGTTGAAAGATCTTATCCATCCCCTACAACAATAGCTGGAGTGTAAAAATACAAATGAAATAGTCATTTGCCAAAAGGGAATTGTTAATATTCATTTGTTACCTCCTGCATGCTTATTCATTTAAATTCCCAATACCAAAGTATCATTCACAATTAAATCAAGGTAAACCTTTCAGACTTGTCATGTTAACCATCTTTTAATTCATATACAATGTTAAGCAGTATTATTGACTAAAGGAAAAATGTTTAGGGGTCGGAGCAACATATTATATTGTTTTAGAGCTAAAGTTTTTTATTGGGGATACACTTATCTTTTTTAATATGATTAGGGTAATTAGTTGCTTACTTTAATGTGTAGGTATTTCGAACGGAGCAAAATCTAGTATTATTTGTTGATATTTATTCAAGTCCAGTAAATGTGTAGCTAAACTAAACACCGTTTTCATGTTGGGTAACATACTTCCAATCTGTTGATGTAAACTGCATAGTATAGAGATTACTGGTGTGGAATATTTTAAAACATTCAAAAGTGTAGTACAAGAATAATTTAAAATTTATTGAGTAATTATTTCTGGGACTAGCTTCTTAAAATTAGAAGAAATGGCACTTGACTTGACGAAGATTTATCTGTAGGCAAGACAGTAGTTTACACACATAACCACAAATCACAGTGCTCCCGGTAAGGTACGAGTAGCATGAATGTTGTGGATCCGTGCACTTAAAAAACAGACAATGAAATTAAAATTAAAGGATCGGGAGCAAGAAATGGAGCAAAAAAACGAAAGCATTGTATTGTGGATACATTCTAAAGATAGATCTATGCGCGTACGTATCTTTCTTCCAATTCTATTGTTGGCTCATTTCATAGTATCTAATAAATATTACTTAATAGAGCCTTCCATTAG